>CAUYRT010057000.1:0-16841 GCA_963574885.1 Lepilemur ruficaudatus | reverse complement strand
GGAGGTATTTGCCCACTTCCAATATGAATATATTGCCAATTCCCTAATATAGTATGAAGAATATTATCTCTGGATGTGTTGTCAGCTCGTTTTACTATGGTAGATAAGAGGAGTGAAACTATCTATTCCCCACCCCTACCCCTGACTTCTTTATTTCTCTACATTCTCTGCAAATAGAACACTTCTGTATCTTGGGGTGTTGGGTTTCTTTCACAAGGTCTGATTTTTACAGGCACCCCAAACCTCAATGTTTTCACATTGTTCCTAATGCATTCACCCACAGGCAACGATTGTAATAACGTGCAGAGAGAAGCAAAGGACCAAGGGCAAACGTTCCATATCAGAACTGTCTCTTCTATCCTCCCACCCATCTGATTTTTGACAAAGCAAACAAGAACATATAGTAAGGAAAAGAATCCCTATTTAATAAATGGTGCTGGGAAAATTGGATAGCCACATGTAGAAGACTGAAACAGGATCCACACCTCTCACCACTTACAAAAATCAACTCATGATGGATAATAGACTTAAAGGTAAGGCATGAAACCATAAGAATTCTAGAAAAGAATGTTGGAAAAACTCTTATAGACATTGGCCTAGGCAAAAAGTCAATGTTTATTCAGCCCACGTTTGTGGTCAGGCAGTGTTCCGTGTGTGTATCTCACACTACCTGTGCTAGATATCACTAATCTTAGTCGACAGGTGTAGAGATCAGAATCACAGAGTTTAAGTGACTTTCTCAAGGTTACTTGGCTGGTAAAGGGTGGAGAGCAGATTCAAACCCAGGACCCTCTGAATGAAAAACCTCACATCGTTTCCATCCTACGACACAGCGCTTCTCAAAAGGACAGGACCTGACAGCTCCTCTCTTTGTTCCTCTTACCTTCTGTTTTGTTTCCTTCTCTGTCTCCCTCAGTTTTCGCCCCCTCTTTTGTGTTTTGCCTCCCACCCTCATTCTTGGCTATATTTGGGTGGCCTGGAGGTCATGCTTGTTGACACTGGTGTATGCTTCTCACTGTACATCATTTTCTAATAAAGCCAAATTCCTCTCTATGGGACAAAGCTTTCGATGGAATGTTAAAAACCAACACTGTATGTGTCTGACCATCAAATTACAGGGATCATTGACTTTTTTCTATTCTTCTCCCTTTATCTTTTTAATGTATTTTTGGAGTTATTTATTGCTTAAGACATCTGTTTGTTGAATGACATTTCCAGTCATTGCTTCCAAAATATATAGAATTATTATGGGGCCATATGTCTGCAAGACAGTATAAACTTGTCAAAAGAAGACTAAGTCTTTTCCTACAATTTAATCCTATAGAAAATTTCTATTATATTCATGCTTGTTTTTACTCATGATTCGTATGTGATGGCTACAAGCATTGTGCCTGCCTCCCATTTGCCAATAGTGTTCAGCAGAGTATTTTATTGTGATGTCATGAAAGGCAAGGTTAATAGTAGTCCACAGGTCACATATGCCATTTGCTGTCCACTGTAAAGAAATATGATTAAGATTTTAAGCAAATAAGCTGTCAGAAAGGAATGTATGTTGCTTTTCAAGGCATAACTTCAGTTTCATTAAACAGTTTGAATGGCTGCAATCTCTGCTAACAACAGTTTGTTTCAGAGATGAACAGTTTTTTAAAAACAGCTGTTGGAGCACAAATGTAGGTCAGTGTTGGGAAATTATGTTGAGGAATACTCCATACCTCAGAACTGCCTTAAGGTCAGCACTAGCATAACATCGCCGTCTCGCTCTTCACACTTGGCTCTTTGCCAGCCCTGCCCAACTCCTTTAAGAAGCCACATCCAATCCCATATGTGCACTAAATACAAACAAAAGGAAACCTACAAGTCATCCTAGCTCCAAACTGCTCCCTTTTCTCTGTTCTGATGTAGTCTACACAGATCAGCATCTGGACCTCAGAGTAGAGTGGAGATGAGTGGCTGGAACTAAAGCTGCAAATGAACAATATTCCTTCAAGTCATCAATATAGAATGGAGTAGGCAAGTGGCCAAGAGAAAATATTTACTCAATAAACAGGTGGGTAGGTATACAGTAGATATGTCTTACTGAAAGTATCTAGCAATATTCGTGATGGAGAATGAGTTAATAAGGCCTATTTGGATATCCAGCAATAGAAATACCTCTGGAGTCTGTCTGGAGGTGAAATGTCTCTATAACCTGAATTAAAGAGAGGTTTCACTCAGTTTTTTGGGGGGGAGGGGGTTCTTTTAACAGTCTATTGGCTCCTTAGTCCTATTTAAGAGAATGATAAATCTACAAAAACCACATACAAATTATGCATAACAGGCAATCCTTTGATTTTGTGTTTAAAACACCCTTTTCTCTTAACAAAATAAGCATAAAATTATCTAGTTCTAATCAATTTTGTTGACAGGAGCTCCATACAATAGGCAAAATTATTTTAGGAAAATAGTATGCACACATGTGCATATATATGAATGCATGTATATGTATATGTGTATGTACATTTACATATTTACATATATATACTTTATATTCACATTTATACAGAAAAATTATTTTTTGCACACCAGAATTGTAGGCGACAATTTGTATGTGCTAAACTGTTTTCCCCAAAGTTTTTCTCTGTACATTCTGTGTGTATATATAATATAAATGTGTGTGTATGTTTATGTATATACATACATACATACATCAGTGAGGGTAATAAAATCATGGAGGTCTCCACCAACTTTTCCTGGAGTAATGGTACTGTGCTTGAGGTTAGGGAATGATGGGGAAGTCATTTATTCCATAATGTGCACCATGACATCTCTTATGATGTCTTTCATTGACAAGCCAAGCAGATCCTTAAAATGTTGACCACAGTTTTGACATTTAAGTGTCCTTTAGTTTCAGTGGCACACTCTCATATTTTTAAACTCACTTGAGCATAAAAACATTTCAAAACTCCTGTGCTACCTCTCAGCAATAGAAAACTTGCTAGAGCTTTCTAAGGTCCTGTTTAGGCACAGTAACACCCATCATTTATTAGGAAGAATGTTTATTCCTCACATTTGCTTATCTTAGTCTCTATGATCTCACATCTCACCAGTTTTTCTAGGGTTTTTGCTGCCCTTCTGGCTTGATAGGTTGAGAAACAGAGATTGGGATCTTTTGGGGTTGAGGCTTGTTGATACCTACAGTATAATCATTTCTTCTCTGACTTCACGTGGGGTAGCCCGTTATACACTGAAAGTGAGGTGTTATTCCTACCATAATATATATCCACCTAAATCTTTTGAAGAAGTCATAAATAGCTTCCATTCTCCAAATGTCCATTCTCAGGACATTTAATTATCAAATGCAAAAAATAGAATCGTGCCTCCTGGGTCCACGGTAACATCCCATCTCTGATGTAGTGTAAACAATGAGCAGGGCTTAAGATAGTTTAAGAGATTAAAATATAGAAGAGAAATTGGAGATCGAAGTTTTAGAGAACAAATCTAGGAAGTCATTGGTTAATATTTCCAAATAACATCTTGTCAATATTAGTTTGTACATATATACTTCTTGTTTATCTAGGAATGATCTCTGTTAGGTTCTGTAAGCTTTACAAAAGAAAAAGAAAACTATGGAGATTCAACTAAGACAGCTATGAACATCTTGATCTCATCACTTGCTGCTTAGTTGTCCCTATAAAATTATAAATTGTAAATAAATAAATTAAATTTATAAATTATAAATAATTTTGAATTTCAGTTTTCTCCTCTGTAAAACTACTTCATAAATAATTTTTAAATAAAATAAAGTAAAACAAAATACAGCACCTAGCATTTAAATATCTTGCTATTTGTTATTCGTTTAATTGCTTCAATTCCTCTGAATCATGATTCAGACAAGACAAGGTGGCTCCTTTGTATTTCCACGAGGACACAGTTATAACATTTGTTTGTGATCCCTACACACTTCTCAGTATGGGAAACCAGATTCATTTGTTTAAGTCTAATTCTCCACTTCCACTATTCCCAAGGGTATCAGAGAAAAGCTATAAACCTAGCACAGAAGAATGATCAAAACTAAACCATGTACATAATGAGAATTAAATTACCATGTGACAACAAGTTATCATTTGCAATTGGTTCTGCAGGATCATCTGCTGTATGTAAGAGCATTTAATTGGCATGTCCTGTAGCTGAAGCCCGTCTGCCCTGGAGGCTAGAAAGTGCGGAGGAGAAACACCCTTAAAAGTGAACCTCATCACTGAAGATGGGAAGCATTTAAAAGCAGCCTATTCAAAAGTCACATTAAATTCAAAAGAGCAAGACTAAGGAAGATGACTGACTTCTCGAAAGAACTGATGAAAGGCAGAAGACATTGAAAAGATATCTATGAATAAATGAATAAATATAATGCCAAACTAGATTTCTATTCATAGTGAAAGCATCTTTTAAAAGAACAATGAAAAAAAAAGAAAGAAAGAAAAGAAAATACCAGCAGGGTTATTCTCAATGAATACTAATATTATAAAACTACAAAAATAACAATATATTAAAGCAGTAGGACTAAAATATATGACAACAGAATGTGGAGGCAATAAATACAAAAAAATTTTCTAATGCTTCCACTGTCTGGGAAGTAGTGAAAGTAACATTTTAATTAGGCTCAAGTAAATCAAAGAAAAATATTGTGCCCTCTAAGCTAACCACTAACAAGATAATAAAAGCATGATTTTTTTTAAAAAAAGAAAAATATCTAAAGGAAGATAACATGTTATAAAACAAACTTGATTACTAATAAAATACTGCAAAAAGAGTGCTATAAAAAGTAGATCAGGTGTAACAAATTGAAAGAACATATAATGATATATTTAAACCCTAATATATCATGGATTAGTTTAAATTTAAGTGGACTAAACATTTTACCTAAAAGAAAAATGACAGATAATTAAAAACTATATCATTTTAGAACAGATAAATCTTAAATATTGGAACAAGAATTACTGAGAGTAATTGGATAGAAAATGAATACAATGCAAACTAACTTAAAAATATCAAGCATAGCTATGTTAATCTTATAAAAATTAGATATTAAAATAAGAAGCATTACTAGAGTCAAAGAAGGATGTTTCATAATGATAAAAGTTTCACAATTCTAAATGTATGTGCCTAATAATATATTCTCAGACCACATGAAGAAAAATTTAAGTATAATAAAGAAGTAATAAGCAAATATCCAATTATTGTGGAAGACATTAACACATCTCCCTCAGCAACTGATATAGAAAGAAGACAAAATATCAAAAAGGATCTATAAAAAGATATAGAAAATCCTTTCAGCCTTGATTTAATTGTTATATATACTATATTGTATAAAGACAGTACCAAAGTAAACACTCTTTTCAATTATGAGCATTTACCAATATTTACTAATGCTGGAGCATAAGGAAATTCAAAAAGATTAAAATCATTCACAAGTTCTCTGAGGACAGAGAACTTGAGACAGAGGACTGAGAGCTGAGGACAGAGAACTAAGCTAGACAGTAATAACAAAAAGATAATTAAAGTCTCTATACATCTGGAAACCAAGCATGACGAACAAAATTGGAGAGAGTATACTACTCGATACTAAGATTTTTATAAAGCTAGTGTGGTATTGGTACCAAGAAGAAAATATTGAAATTTAAAATGACACAAAAAATCAATAAATATAAATGATTGATAAATTGAACTACGTTAAAACTAGGCACTTACATTCATCAAGAGATACAACTAAGTCAAGTCACAGTGTGGAAGATACTTGCAATATACATAGCTGACAAAATATTTTATGTACAATGGGCTCTCCCAAACAATAAGGACCCAACAGAAAACAGTAAAATGCCTGAACTGGCAAATCACAATTAAGATATCCAAAAGTTCAATGAACATTTGAAAAATTTCTTATATCATGTATTATCAGACATGCAAACAAAAACTGGCATTAAATATCAGCATTGCCAGATTTTAAAAGATTAACAATGACATTTGCTGGGGAGGTGTGGAACAATGGAAACTTCCATAGTTTTCTGCTAGTAGTGTATGTTGGTATAACCACTTAGGTATACTGGTGGTATTTACTAAAGCTCACATTACATGTTTATTTTGACACAGCAATTTTATTCCTTAGTAAATTTTCTATATAAATACATGTATAACATTTTTTACAATATTGTCTGTAATAATCTCACAATAGCAATAATATCAATGTCCATCAATGTTTGAATAAGTTTATTATGTCATATCCATACTATGCAATCCTATACAAGACTGCAAATTAGTTAACATCATACAACAAACATACAAACAACATAAATTAGCCCGGGATAATTTTGAGTGAAAGAAACCAGATCTAAAAGACTACATACTGTATAAATTTCAGTAACAGACAAAACTATCTAACGGTGTTAAAAGTCAAAACAGTGATTGACTTTGGATGGGAAGTGACCGAGAGGGACACAGTTGCTTTTATTTACGAAAATTATGGAAGTGGAACACACTGTATGGGGGAGGGACACGCTCATAGCCCTAGCTTGGGTGGGACAAATGCATTACCTGTAACCAAAATGTTTGTACCCCCATAATATCCTGAATAAAAAAAAATAAAATTAATCTAGCCTATACATGCATACTTTGTGCACTTTTCTGTCTGTATATTTCAAAAGTTTATTTATAGGAGGAAAAAACAGACCAAAATTTAAGTGTTTTGACAAAATTTTGTCAAATTCTTCTCTTTTCTCTTGGCTTTTGCCCTGTTGAGTGTCAGGCTCCAGATGTAAAGCTACAATGTCCTACTCTCTGTGAAAGCTAGTCAGCTCTTGCCTTCTTTCTGCAAGGAAACCTTTCATAAGATTACAAAGTTCCAATCTCCACTATAAGAGGCTGAAGGAACTCTACACATTATCTTCTTTCTTCTGCAATGACAGCTGGGGTAGTCAGACTTGAGGAGCTTAGTCGGCCCAGGGGTAACTTATGCTTGGGAGGTGTCTTTGCTCTAACCCTGTGGTAGAAGAGATTTCCTTAAAATGACACAAAAAATCAATAAATATAAATAAAGGGTGTCTATGCCCTTTGATAATTAAAGGAAGCCCAAGACGAGTACTACAGAAAGGGAGCAGGCTAGCTGTGTACTGACTCTAGCTCTGGAATTTACAAGAAAGCACTTGGATTATAAGACTGTTCATTCTATTGTCCATCTCAGCTAACTAGGGCAGAAAAACAGAGAGTTGGAGCATCCTATGGTCATAGTTCTTGAAATCTGAAAGGTTAAGAGTGATCATTCAAAAAGCTACAAACCTGGGTGAGAAGGAAAGATGCCCACCGGAAGACTTCGAGAACTATAGGACGAGTACTTACAGAGATGTTAACCTGATCATATTGTACTTTCCTATGTAGATGCCTTCAGACATCTATGCCACTTCTCCGGGTGGTTTGGAGACCTAAATACCAAAAACCAAAATGTCTGTCGAAACTCATTTTTCTTCATGCTAGAATAAAATCAACCGAAGTCAACCTAAACTGTGGAAGGTACTAATAAATGCTCTCCTTGACCTCACCAATGTTGACTTCATACATTGCCCGATTTAACCAAAAATTTGTAGGAAAGATGTAAGAACGCCTTGGCTGTCTAGTGGAGTTATAGTGGACAGCTGTTGGAACATCTCCCCAGTGCAGAGTGATACCACGCTAACTGTATCCTCCCACCCTCTCTCCCCAGTTCACACAGTGAATTCCTGGAAGGCATTTTGTGCAATGTGACCATGCCGCAGTCCAGCCCTCATCTACCTTTGATTAAGCCTCATGACTAAGCTGGCCCAATCAGAAGCTTATCTTTAAGTATTGAAATTTAGGACTGGGTGAGATGCCATGTTTTATGTTTGGATAATATTGATATTTAAAATTGAGGAAGCGTGGGCCACTAATTTTTAATTAGGTGTACTTGGAAGTGAAGAAACCTGGCATGCAGAGGAGAAAAATAAGAAAACTGTATACAGAGAAACTGACAAGTCTCATTTCCAGTACTGCATTCCTGCCCTTGGATTTCAAGAGACACCTACTCCTTTTTTTTTTTCCTTATTGAAGTGTAATTTACATATCATGCCTTTACTCCATTTTAAGTGTACAATTAAATGGTTATTAGTAAATTTACCAAGTTGTACAGCTATTCACATAAATCAGTTTTAGAGGATTCCCTTCTCCCTATTGAGACTCCTAATTCCCATTCCCCAAATATATTTCTAACATGACCCTCCCTCCACAGTGCTCACCACATCTCTCAGATGTGGGTCGATCCCCCAACCCCCAAATACGTAGTGAACACAACCACCATTTGAGCACCAGACTGTTAATCAGTCAGTACCAATTTGATGGCAAGTACATGTGGGGCCCATTCTTCCGGTCTTGTGTCACCTCACTTTGAATAATGGATTCAAGCTTAATCCAGGATAATATAAGCGGTGCTAGCTCACTGTCATTTCTTAAAATTGAGTAATATTCCATTGTAAACATATACCAAATTTTAATAATCAAGAAGCCCATTTTTTAAGAATATAATTAACAACGTATCTCTTTTGGCCATTTTAGACATCTTAGCCAGAGTAATGCTATACTCAACTTTCTTTTTCTGCAATGCTTTCTTTAGTACTGGAGACAAGGTATATGAGTCAAAAATGACTCTTACACCTATTTCCAATCAAGAAAATTCTTGGCACCTCCCAAGGTTGGGTTGAGGAAAAACGTGGGAATAGTTGGTCTTCAACCTCTTCCCAAGTCCACCTGGCGCACTTTGCACAACCCTTTCTCACCCACGGACTCAACATGGCTCCTTTGCACCTGGAGCACCTCCATGCAGCCGCACCACCTGCCTCACTCAGTTCCCACCAGATCCCCCGGGTGCCTGAACTGGCAGTACAAACGCTGGCACCAACCCCTGCGCCTGTCAAAAGGGCATGAAAAATGGCAAAAGTAACCTGCAGAGGATAGCATGGACTGCCGCTCAAGGCCACTCCCACTGGCTCAGAAACCATGTGCACTATTGGGAGAGATCCGGCCAAGGTGAGCACCTGTCCTGCTACCTCTTTTCCCTCCAGGGTACCGTCTTACATAGTCCATTACTACTCAAAGGTGGAGCTTCGTAGCTTTCCCAACCAATGATGAGTTAGACCTAGGCTGGTGTCTGGGTAAAAAATGGGGAGTGAAGGAGCGGGAGAAGAGATGATAGGGGAAGTGGCAAGTGAGAGTAAAGTATGTGTCTATTCTCCATGGGGAAGAAGGATCATAGAGACCTAAGCCCAACACCTGAGTTACGGATCCTCATGCCTCTTGGATATGGCACCTATCTTGCTTCTAAGTCCTTTGACATTTGTTGTAAGTGTGACTATTCACCCTCATGGACTATGTAAAGAACCTCAGTTTGGAAACACACTGTAGCTTTGTCCCTCTCTAGCAAGTGATCTTAGGCAAACTTACCTGAGTTTTTATTTTGATCTGTAAAATAAACTCACCTTTCATAGGGTAATGGAATTAGAATTCAGTGTGGTGCAATGTAATAAAGTGCCTAGCATAAAGTAGGCCCTTGATAAATGGAAGCTATTGTTATGGCAAAACCTGAGGAGGGCAATGAAACCTGCCCTGAGTTCTCCCCACATCCACATATAGCCGCACAAGACACGATGCCTGTCCCTAAAATCCCTCCATTTGAAACTTATTTCTGAAAGGGAAATTTATCCGTATTCCATTTGTCTTCTTTGTAAATTGAAATCCTCTGGGTATGGATAATCTCAAAAGTCACTAATAAACTTGAATTAGTCTTTGAGAAGCTTTGCTTCTCTCCAGATAGAACATAATGATGCCGAATGCCTGGGGGAAGAGAAAAAGGTGCTTCAGCTCTAAAAGATTCAAGTTCCGTGAGTCCTCCTCACTCCTCTCCTCAGTCCTTCCTGCTGGGATCCCCTCTTCCTTTCTTGTGGAACGCCATGTTATCTCAAATGGTTATGGGTTCTTTAGAAATGGAAAAATATCTTTTATTCTTACTGTTTGTCCTGTGAGAACAGCCCTGATGACTTTTAACTCAAGAATGCCAGGAGTTTCTACCACTAATTTTGTTGCATCTCTTGATGGCACAACTGTTTTGCCAATAAAACATGAACAGGTGTGTTCTTTTTGCTTTGGTGGCGCCTGTGGTGGAGTGCATAGGTAGTAGTGAATGACCTGAAAGTCCTCGGAATCCCCTCAAGGAAGGTAAATATCTAAATCTCCTCATTAAAAAGAGAATTGCCTAGAATGAATACCTTCCAGAAGTCGTTCTCTGGGATTGTTTTTACTTGACGAGTTTTCTGTATCTTAAATTATTTCTTGTGTTTTTTTCCATTAAATTTTTATAACCAAGATCATTTTTATTGAATATATCTTTCTTTCAAGACACCAGAATATTTAAATGTCTGAGCAGAGTTTCAGTTTTATGACAAAGTAATTAAAGTTCTCTATTCAGCAGCATTGATTTACTCTTTTGGTTCCTCATAGTTCAGTCACTCTATTTCATCATTGATGCCTGTATCGTCTGAGCCTGTGGAAACCATATCTGTCATAGTTCTAGATTTTGATGTTCTCATGTCTGAAGAAGTATTGCCCCAAAATGTGCTGCTCTCTGCACTCTTAGAAAAAGATGTATCTGATACACCTTCTGATGGATGAAAGTAAGACATAGTGGCCAGCTCTGGGTTGATGGAGTAGTACTGACTACCATAACTTTTGTAACTGAAAAAGAAAAGAACATATATCAATATCAAGAAGCGGTTTTAATTGCATACATTTGTTATTCAACTTATAAAAGCATTCACAAAATTAAAATATATAAATTCTGTCTAATGTATTAGTAACATATAGATGATAGTTTTTATGTAATTGTAATTTTATTATATTTAATACTTGTTTGAATGAAGCATGTTTCAAATTTCAAGACTAGGATTTGAAACCAGTTTACTAAAACAATAAAAGTTGCCTTAATAAAAGTTTAATAAGAAACACGTACAATGAAATTAAATTAGGGGGAATAAATACCTAGGGTAAAAATACAGTTTTAATGGACCAGAGAAATACACCATTCATCAAAAACACCACAATCAAAAGAATGGAATTAATGATAATTGTGAACATTAAGCAATTCTGTTGGGATTTGCGAAAGTAGTCTTTTGAACTTTTAAAATAATTTTTAAATAATCCCCTCATCAGGTTTGAATTGAATTTAATATTTTTATAACAACTAATGCATAGGACTCAAGGTGTAAATGTGCCAGAGATTTGCTGTTTTTGGAAGGTCCCAAGGCTTGCTTGAATGAAAAATGTTAGATGCTGAGCAGATGTGCTATTTAGAACAGAATATATGGCCCTTTTGCTCCCAGGCTATTGGGGGAAAAAAAAGAAAAGAAAAGAAAAAAAGAAGAAGCCTATCTAGAGTCTCTATATCCTTTCCAATTGACTAGGGTTATTTCTGTCTCTAGATGACTATCTAAAATATTAGGGAAAAGTTCAAGTAAGATGTTCCTGGAGAGACAGTCCCATGATTAAATTAACAGGCTTCTGCACAGCCAAGGAAACAATCAACAGAGCAAATAGACAACCTACAGAATGGGAGAAAATATATACATGTTATGTATCCCATAAAGGAATAATAACCAGAATCTACAAAGAACTCAAGAAAATCATCAAGAAAAAAAATCAGACAACCCCATTAAAAAGTAGGCAAAAAACATGAGCAGAAGCTTTTCAAAAGATGACAGACTAATGGCCAATAAATATATGAAAAAATGCTCAACATCTCTATCATTAGAGCAATGCAAATCAAAAGCACAATGAGACATTACCTAACCCCAGTGAGAATGGCTTCTATCAAGAAGTCCCAAAACAATAGATGCTGGCATGGATATGGAGAGAAAGGAACACTTATACACCATTGGTGAGAATGCAAACTAGTGAAACCTCTACGGAAAATAGTATGGACATTCCTTAAAGAACTGAAAGTGGACCTACTGTTTGATCCAGGAATCCCACTGTTGGATATTTACCTAAAGAAAAAAAAGTCAGTTTAGCAAAAGGACGCTTGTGCTAGAATGTTTATTGCAGCACAATTCACAATTGCAAAGATGAGGAATCAATCCAAGTGCCCATCAATTCACGAGTGGATCAATAAAATGTGGCGTAGGTATACCATGGAGTACTATTCAACTGTAAAAATGAATTAATACCTTTTGCAGCAATCTGGAAAGAATTGGAGACCATTCTCCTAAGTATCACAAGAATGGCAAAACAAACACTACATATACTCACTATTAAATTGGAACTAACTGATCAGCACTTATGTGCACAGGAAGTAAAACTCAATGGAAATCATGCAGGTTGTGGGGGCAGGAGGGGATGGTTGAACTCAAATCTAATGGGTATAGTGTACACTATCTGGGTGATGGGCACACTTATAACTTTGACTCAAGCTGTGCAAAAACAATCCTTATAGCCAAAACATTTGTACCGCCCATAATATTCTGAAATAAAAATAATTAAATAGAAAAACATTAAAAATCAAAATGAAAACTGAAAAATAAAATAAAATATTGGGGAAAAGTTCAAGTAAGATGTTCCCTGAGAAACAGTCCCATGATCCTTCTGAATAGGGGAAATCGAATCAAACTGAATACCTTATAGACAAATTTTGGGGTCACATTTTTCTAACAATCTACTTAACAAAGGAGGGAGAGACTTTGCCATCATGCATTAGTTATGGAGACTGCAGAGGTCTGCAGACTTACCTGAGCTGCTTCAGTTTGTACAGTGTGGCAGCACAGAATGCGCAGAGGATCACAAAAATGAGGAGGGTCATCAGCGAGATGCCCAGCATTAATTTGATCTTAAGATCCTCTAGGTCTGGCCCCTTGCTTGGGGTTGTGGCATTCACATCAGATTCTGAGAGGAAAGAAAGAAAATGCAATGGAAAATAATGTGTTCTTTGCGTTTCCCTGAGGAGTAAGGATTGCAAAGCAAGTGCAGAGAAGCCCTCCACCATCTGGAATATTCATTGCTCACTACCCCCACCCCCAGGCAATGCAAAGGAGAAAGCTACTCCCTATGGTCCAGTACTCTTAACTTTTCCTTTAACCTTCACAGCAATCCAGGTGGAGCTGTCCTTAGCTTCATTTTACAGGATCACAGAAGTTTATGAATTTGCTCATGGCACAGAATAAGTGGTTTCAAACTCAGGTTACCAGATGTCAAAATGTGTATGTAGCAGTTCCTCCCCGACTTTACTAGAAACCAGTTTAAATAATCTGTCATCTCTGAAGGGATCGTTATTAAAAACGATTGACTTACACACAAGGAACTAGTCCTTTAGAAAGGAAAGGTGCGTGTTCTACTGTTGGGACTTGTACTGATTTTTCTTTTAAGGTAAAAGGACAGGGTATGGAATGCTTTCCCTATGAGGCTTGAGAGCTTTGTTCGCCACTTTATTACTCAGAAGATTAAACCTAGTGTACTAGACATTACAAGGAGAAATGGAAACAACTTATTTAACTTTCTAAGTGAAATTATATCTGGATCCAGAGATATCAAGACTTTTTACTAAACCTATTAGTGAGGTTACATCTTTACTACCAAATTTTACATTTTCCTGAACATACTTCTGATATAATAAGCATTATATAATTATGATTTTAGATGACCATGTTGTTATTCATTTCCTTTCTTCCCAGTTTCCCCCCACAAACCCAAAAGTTCCAAAGGTTTTTTTTAAAAAAAACTATTTTCCAAGTAATGATGTTTATTTAGGTAACAAGCAATGACAAAGTGCCATGTCTGTATTCTCTGATTTTTAAAAATTGTAATTGTCAAAGTGTGGCCTCAGACCAAGTAAAGTACAATGTATACAGTTGTATACAGGTGTCAATGACTGTTTTATGGCTTTTGAGGCTGATTATTTTGGAAATAAATTATGTTAAAATGGGCTGGGCTCCTGAATTGCTATTCTGCCACCTGAAAGTGTTTTTTATAGAGAGGTGTGCTCACAGTACATTTTATTTATCAAGTTGATATCAGAACTGGAGAAGGGTTTGGAATTTCTAATCACTGGAAGTTACAGAAAAGCTAACTACAAGAGAGGTTTTCTCTCTAAACCTCAGTTTGCTCATCTGTAAAATGGAGATAACACCAACTTCATGGAGTTGCTGTGGGGACTGACATAGTGTATCTAAAGTATCTGGCATGTAGTATGTGCTCAACAAACAATGAAATCAATTGAGCTCAATTTACTCACTTAAAAATTAAATAAGAGAAATGACAAAGTATTTCTGAAATGACCCAGCATTTGTCATTCCTATATATGACTTTTCTAAATAAAGAAGAATCACTCCATTTTCTTGAAGCACCACAAGGCAAATGGCTATACTTGTCAAATAATCCAGTTTAGAGCTGAGGATACAGATCTTAGATATATCATCAGATGCTATTTTTCAAGCATTTATTTGTAGGACAGAGGTTTTAGGGGAAATTAACATATTACTTTGTTGTAAAATTTTCTATTCAGATAAGTTCTTTTATAAATATAATTAATCCATTAATGATAATTGTATTCAGCAATAGGGACTCACATTCATTGCTGGTGGGAATATAAAATGATACAACCACCTTGAAAGTTTGGTAGTTTCTTACAAAGCTAAACATACTCTTACCATATGATACAGCAATTGTTCTCCTAGGTAGTTACCCAAAAGACTTGAAAACTTATGTTCACATGGATGTTTATGGCAGCTTTATTCAGAATTGCCCAAATTTGAAGCAATCAAGATGTCCTTCAATAGGTGAATGAACTGGAGTACACCCATACAATGGAATATCAGTGATACAAAGAAATGAGTGAACAAGCCACAAAAAGGCATAGAGGAATCCTAAATGCATATTGGGAAGTAAAAGCAGCCAATCTGAAGAGGTCACACGCTGTATGATTCCAACTACATGACATTCTAGAAAAGACAAAACTATAGAGACAGGAAAAAGATCAGTATTTATAAGGGTTTGGGGGAGAGAGGAACAGAGGAATGCATTGGTGGGGGCAGAAGGGATTTTAGGGCAGTTAAACTTGTGTATGTTACTGTGATGGTGGATATGTGACATTGGGCATTTGTCAAAACCCCAAGAACTGTATAACACAAAGAGGGAACCTTAATGTAAACCCTTGGATCAGTAATAACATATCAATATTGGTTCATAAATTGTCGCAAATGTACCACACCAATGCAAGATGTTGATAGTAGGGGAAACTGGGGAGGGGAGATGTGGGAACTCTGTACATCTGCTAAATTTTTGTTTAAACCTAAAACTGCTGTAAAAGTCTATTTTTAAAAGACTGCATTCTATATATTCTACTCCATTTGGTTTACCTGTTTCAAGAATAAAAACTACAGAACAGGAAAATGGTAATAGTTATCTACAAAATAGTTATCTGCAAAAACGGTAATTGTTATCTGGAGAAGAGTGCTTATGAGCTGTCACTCTCCTAGACGGTCAATGTCCTCTCTGGTAGGATGTTAGTGTTAGCCACCACGATAGCCACTCACACGCACACTGTACTGTATGCCGGAAAATAATATCACCATGCAGGCACTAAAATGTGTGTGAGGATTTATGTGTCTATTAATTGAAACACTTTGTTCTTACTTGGAATTGAGTGGAATAATTGATCTTTATCATCCATGCTTCCCGATGTTCCATTTATAGCTGTTGAAACAATAAACTGGTGTTATGGAAACAGTCACTTGCTTAAATTATTGTATGTTTATGTGTGTGTGTACTATACACAGTCTGTCCTCATTGTTCATGGTAGTTATGTTCTCTGAAGTCACCATAAACCCTGAATTAGCAAATCCTGAACTGCTGCTCCTAGGGGACATACGGGGTTAGATTCCTGTTGAGTCTGGTCAAGGCATTTGCATCAACTGATCCACACATAACCTTGTTTTATGTGTGTTTCTACTTAGAGATACTTTAATATAAATTGGTGATTCATTAACAGTGAACTCATAGTCAACCACACTGTAACTCTTGCCTGAATGAAGCTTCTCTAATACACATATTTTCTCCGTAAGGCACGTCACAGCTTTCTTGCACTTAGGAACACTAACAGTAATTTAACACTGCACTTGGGGGCCATTTTAAACAGCAAAATAGTCAACAAAAAGCATAAAAATGTAAAAAACATGGCACTATAAGGACTGCAAAAATGGCACTTATTTACAGTACGAGAGCTGAAAAAAGAAGGCAGATTATTGCCTTGTTCTACACCTCAGGTGGGAATGTGTGTGTCAGGCAATGAAAATTTTTCAAAGCTCTGTCATGCCCACGAATGACCCGGAAGGTGCTGCAAGTATTGATTGTGGGGTGACAAATATTAGTGAGTAGATGAGACAGAATACAATTACAAAACAGAAACACAGAATATGCAAATAATGAGGATCAACTGAATATGGTATATATTTTACATACATAATACATACATGTCTCTGTGATATGTGTATTACATTTATACATATATACATCTATATATGCACAAACATTACATTTATAGACACATGCATAGAAATGATGTGTACATTACATTGTACATACCTGCTTATATATTTATGATAGACACATTACTTTTATGAATGCATTTTTTTTTTTTTTGAGACAGAGTCTCACTCTGTTGCCCGGGCTGTAGAGTGCCGTGGCATCAGCCTAGCTCACAGCAACCTCAAACTCCTGGGCTCAAGCGATCCTCCTGCCTCAGCCTAAGTAGCTGGGACTACAGGCAT
>CAUYRT010056997.1:0-19022 GCA_963574885.1 Lepilemur ruficaudatus | reverse complement strand
ATTAAGCTTGAACCCATTATTCGAAGTGAGGTGACACAAGACCAGAAGAATGGGCCTCACTTGTACTCGCCATCAAACTGGTATTGACTGATTAACACTATGGTGCTCAAATGGTGGGAGTGATCACTAGGGAATTGGGGGGTGGCGGGTAAACCCACATCTGAGCGACGTGGTGGGCACTGTGGAGGGGTGGGACATGCTTGAAAAGTAGTTGGGGAGCACAATTAGGGGTTTCAATAGGGGAAAGGAATTCCTTTAAAACTGATTTATGTGATTAACTGTACACCTCAGTAAAGTCACTGAAAATCATTTAATTGTACACTTGAAATGGAGTAAAGACATGATATGTAAAGTATGCTTCAATAAAGAAGAAAAAAATAAAAAATAAATGGAATTAAATTATATAGGCTATATATTTTAAATGCATTAAGGTGGGAAGATATAACACTTTTTACAGATCATATGATTTCATTATTTTTGTCAACAAAGTCACAACATGTTGGAAACTTTTCAAAGGATAATATACAATGTTTTTTATTGAATGAGTTCTTATGAAAAGAGATATTCACTACTAAAGCCTCTTCCATAAAATAATAGAGATGTGAATATAAATATGGAGATAGACAGAGATATAGAGATACAGAGAGACAAATGTTTACAGATATGGGGTTACCTATAGATTAAAATATAGACACAGCATTAGATTGATGGATAGTGATATGTATTATCTGTAATACGTAAGTGCATATAGGTATATACATATTAGATAGAGACAGAGAAATGTAGATAGGAAAAGATAGAGATAGATATATTTCTCTTTACATAGATACAGATATATAGTACATCGGTCAAGGTTTCCACAGAAACATGGAAAGTTAAAGGAAAGGAGAAAGATTTCTTTTAAGGAATTGACTGTTGCAATTGTTAAGATAGACAAGTTCAAAATCCACACAGCAAACCAGAAGACTAGAAACTCCAGAATATTTCTATGTTAAAACCTTGAAGCAGAATTTCCTCTTCTTGGGAAAACTAAATTTTTTGCCCTAAAGGCCTTTTAGCTAAGTGGATGACATCCACCCACATTATGGAAGCTAATCTCTTTAGTTAAAGCAAACTGATTACAAATGTCAATGACATCTTCAAAATACCTTCACAGCAGTACCTATACTAGTTAGTGTTTGATCAAACTGGGCGTGATAGTCTATCCAAGTTGACACAAACTTAACCATTGCATGTATTAATAGATATAAGATACAAATAGAAATATATAGATGGACAAAGATATGTATTTATATCTATATATATAATAAAGATATCAATATCTTTATATTTATCTGTATCTACCTAGAGATACATATTTATATTTATCTATCTTTATCTACATCAGATAGTGACATAGGTATATAGATAAATATCTTTATCTAAGTATATTTATCCATCAAGATACCCATATCTATATCTATCTACTTATCTATCCATATCATTATACAGATAGATAGATAATCTAATCTTAAGTAACAGACTCCTAATGACTACTTGTCACCCCAGAAAAGCCAGTGAAACATTTGTATAGGATCAGGGTTTCTAGTTGCCAGGCAAAGCTGCTCTAGCAGGTTAAACAGAAACTTATTGATACGGCCTTAATTGGTTTGCAGTGTTCTGGCAAAGGCTTGAGAGCAGGGTTTGCACCTTGGCTTTGTGAATGCCCAGTAAACACACAGTTCATCTGTGGATGGCCCCACTGCTGCCTCTTGCATGCACTCGACACCACAGTTTGCACAGCTGCTACTTCTGAGCCAGGTGCTGAACTTTGCAGTCATTGACATTCCAAAGACTTCCAAATAATTTGCCATAAGTTATCTTAACCAAATGTCACACAGTTTTAAAATTTCGCGTGGTCACTTACCATCTCTTTAAAGATACTGTTAAGGTTTTACTCTTTATTGCCTTTGTTTTGATTAATGTCACCACATCACTGACATACTGTGACACCTACATGGTTATATGTCCAAATACCTCAAAAGTGGAAGCATGAGAGGTCTCCAGCCATCAGCCAGGCTTGCTCATCAAAAAAAAAAAAAAAAAAAAAAGAAAAAAGAAAAAAGAAAATCAAGAACAAACTAGGCTCAACATTGGTAGAAGAAAGGAAATAAAGCTGAGAGAAGTAATAAACAAAATAGAGACAAGAAAAATGAAAAGTTGGGTTTTTTTGTAAAGATAAATAAAATTGGCAAATCTTTAGCTAGATTAACTAAAAAAAAAATCTTTAGCTAGATTTGAGGGATGACTGAAAAAAAAAACAGATGATAAAGGAGAGATAAGGACTGATCTCCAAGAAATACAATGGATCACAAGAGACTCTTATGAACAACTATACACCAATAAAACGTAGAAGAAATGAATACATTCCTGGATGAATACACACTAACAAAATTAAATTATAAAGAAATAATACATCTGAACAGACCAATAACAGGTGAAGAAATTGAATCAGTACTAAAAAATTGTCAATTATATGATAGAAAAGCCCAAGATTGTATGGCTTCATTGCTGAATTCTACAAAATATCCAAATAAGAAGTATTATCAATTATCCTCAAACTATTTCAGAAAATTGAAGAAGAGAAGATGTTTTCAAACTCATTGGACAAGGCCAGCATTTCCCCGAAACCAAAACCAAGTAAGGACACAACCAAAAGAAAAAAGGAGAAGTACAGGCCAATAGCCCTGAAGAACATAGATGTAAAATTTCTCAACAAAATACCAGAAAACTAAATTTAATGGCACATTAAAAATATTATTCACTATGATCAAGTGTGATTCATCCCAGGGTTGCAAGGATGATTCAACCAACATATGCAAATCAAAAGATGTGATATACCACATTAATAGAAAGAAAGACAAAAACCATATGATCATTTCGATAGACACAGAAAGAGCATTTGACAAAATTCAACACAGCTGCATGATAAAAACGCTCAACAAATTAGGTATAGAAGGTATGTACATCAAAACAATAAAGACCATAAATGGCAAGCTTATACCTAACACCATATTGAATGGGGAAAAGCTAAAAGGTTTTTCTCTAAGATTGGGAACAAGACAAGGATACCCACTTTCACCACTCCTACGAAACATGTTACTGGAAGTCCTAGCCATAGCATTTAGGCAAAAGAAAGAAATAAAAGGGAAAGTTTTTCCAATTTTTCCAAATTGGAAAGGAGGAAGTCAATATGTCCCTGTCTGTAGCTGGCATGATTTTATATATAGAAAGTCCTAAATACTCCACAAAAAAAAAAAAGAAAGAAAAAAAAAACTGTTATAACTAATAAACAAACTCAGGAAGCTGTTGGATACAAAATCAACACACATAATCAATAACATTGCCATACACTAACAGTGAACTATCTGAACAAGAAATAAAAGCATTCCATTTATAATAGCAATAAAAAAATATAACTAGGAATAAACTTAATTAAAGAAGTTAAAAATCCTTATACTGAAACAAAAAGACAATAATGAAAGAAACTGAAAGGGAGCAAAAAAGTGGAAAAAATATCCCATGTTCATGGATTATAAAAAAATAATACTATTAAACTGACTAGAATACCCAAAGTGATCTACAGATTTAATGCAATTCCTATCAAAATACTAAGGACATTTTTCACAGAAATAGGAGGCAAAAATCCTAAAATTCATATGGAACCACAAAATATCTCAAAGCCAAAGCTATCCTGAGCAAAACGAACAAAGCTGGAGGTTTCACACTACCTGCTTTAAAATAACTACAAAGGTATAATAATGAAAACAGCATGGCAATGGCATAAAAATAGACATATAGACCAATAGAATAAAACAGAAAGCTTAGAAATGAATTCCCATACCTACAACCAACAGATTTTTGACAAAGGTATCAAGATCACACATTGGGGAAAAGACATTTTCCTTAATAAATGGTGCTTGGGATATTGAATATTCACATGCAGAAGAATGAAACTATATCTCTCTCACCATATACAAAAATAAACTAAAAATGGATTTAAGATTTAATGAAATAAATTGGCTTGAAGAAATCATTGTTCTGGGCAGGGATATTTAAAATCCGACCTCAAAAATCACAGTCAACAAAATCCAACATCATACTGAATTGGGAAAAATTGAAAGTATTCCCATTCAGAAATGGAACCAGACAAGGTTTCCCTCTATCACCACGTCTATTCAACACAGTGCTGGAAGTCCTAGTCAGAGCAATCAGACAAAAGAAGGAAATCAAGGGTAGCCAAATGGGGGCAGAAGAGGTCAAACTCTTGCTCTTTGCTGATGATATGATATTATACCTAGAAAATCCCTAAGAGTCAACCAAGAGACTCAGCAATTGATAAATGAATTCAGCTAAGTTTCAGGATACAAAATCAATGCACACAAATCAGTAGCTTTCATATAAGCCAATAATAGTCAAGCCAAGAATCAAACTGAAGACACAATATCTTTCACAACAGCATGAAAGAAAATTAAATATTTAGGAATATGTTTAGCAAATGAGGTGAGAGACCTGTATAGGGAGAACCACAAAACACTGAGAAAAGAAATTACAGAGGATGTAAACAAATGGAAAACCATACCATGCATAATCGATATTGTTAAAATGTTTATACTACCCAAAGTGATCTATACTACCCAATGTAATCCCCATTAAAATACCAACACCATTTTTCAAATATAGAAAAAATAATTCTCTGTTTTGTATGGAACCAAATAAAGCTCCATATACCCAAAGCAACCTTAAGCAAAAAGAACAAATTGGGAGGCATCAATCCAACAGATTTCAAGCTATACTGCAAAGCTATAGTAAACAAAACAGCTTGGTATTGGCACAAGAACAGAGACACAGACTGATGGAACAGGATTGAGAATACAGATATAAAATCATTGTCATATTGTCATCTAATCTTTGACAAAGCAGACAAAAACATACACCGGGGAAAAGAATCCCTATTCAATAAATGGTCCTGGGAAAAAATGGATAGCCACACATAGAAGACTGAAATAGGATCTGCACCTCTCACCTCTTACAAAAATCAACTCACAGTGGATAACAGTCTTAGACCTAAGGCATGAAACATTAAGAATTTTAGAAGAAAATGTTGGAAAAACTCTCATAGACATTGGTCTAGGCAAAGAATTTATGAAGACTATCCAAAAAGCAATGAA
Source organism: Lepilemur ruficaudatus (assembly GCA_963574885.1). Taxonomy (NCBI): domain Eukaryota; kingdom Metazoa; phylum Chordata; class Mammalia; order Primates; family Lepilemuridae; genus Lepilemur; species Lepilemur ruficaudatus. The sequence goes on along the minus strand of CAUYRT010056997.1, from coordinate 13,812 downwards.
AGCAACAACAAAAATAAATAAATAGGATCTGATCAAATTAAAAAGCTTCTGCACAGCCAAGGAAACTATCACTAGAGTGAACAGACAACCTACAGAATGGGAGAAAATATTTGCATGCTACACATTCGATAAAAGGGCTGATAAATAGAATCTGTATAGAGCTCAGGAAAATTAACAACAAAAAATCAAACAACCTCATTAAAAAATGGTCAAAAGGCATGAACAGAAACTTTTCAAAAGAAGATAGACTAATGTCCAACACACATATGAAAAATTGCTCAACATCTCTCTAATTATCAGGGAAATGTAAATTAAAACCATAATGATGTATCACTTAAGTCCAGTGAGAATGGCCTTTATCAAAAAGTCCCAAAACAACAGATGCTGGTGAGGATGTAGAGAGAAAGGTACACTTAAACACTATTGGTGGGACTGCAAACAAGTACAACCTCTATGGAAAGTAATATGGAGATAACTCAAAGATCTAAAAATAGAACTACCATTTGATTCAGCAATACTACTACTGGGTATTTACCCAAAGGGAAAAAAAAGACATTCTATTAAAAAAAATCTTCCCTCTTATATTTATAGCAGCACAATTCACAATTACAAAGATGTGGATACAATCCAAGTGCCCATCAATACATGCGTGGAATAATAAAATGTGATACATATATACCATGGAGTACTACTCAGCCATAAAAAGAGGTGATCCAAACACCTCTTGTATTATCCTGGATAGAGCTGGAGCCCATTCTTTGAAGTGAAGTATCACAAGAATGGAAAAACAAGCACCACATGCATTCACCATTAAATTGGCACTAATTGATCAACACTTATGTGCACATATGGAAGTAACATTCATCAGGAACGTGGGAAGGGGGAGAAGGGGATAGGAAATTCACACTTAATGGGTGTGTGCACACTTTCCAGAGGATAGGCATGCTTATAGCTCTGACTCAGGAGGTGCATAGGCAATATATGTAACCAAAGTGTTTGTACCCCCTTAATATTCTGAAAAAAAAAAAAGCCTTAGGTATTGCATCAAATCTCTTAGTGCATTAAATGGAAACAAAAGAACCAGAAGGAAACCCTTAAAAATGTTATCCAGGGCAAATCAATGCAAAGTGGATTGGAATGTTTAGAATTGACTTCTTACAACTAGTAATTTGATTATTATTACGAATTTAGTTTTACTCTATAGAAAATGTTGTAAGCACTTATATCTTAAAGTGGGTAAAAAAATACTTATTCAGTACTTATGGTGTGAAGTCATCGTGTTAAGTGATTTATACATATAAAGTCTAATAATCATCATCAAAAATAAGAAAGAAAACTTAAAACTCTTTTGATTTGTTGGCAATGGATCTGGAAGCTATTAAAGGAAAATTAATGCCTTCAGAAATCTAGGCATCTACTCAATTCATAGTACATTTTCCTTTACTGATCACTGTTTGAATTTCCATGGAAGATGAAAACCCTTTTTTAAGAAAAATAGACTTGATGGGTAAGTAGGCTGTACCCAGGAGAAACAAAAAATAGAAAGTGGGTTGTCATGTCATTATATGAACAACGGTGTGGGTTAAGGGCATGGTGGAAGGAACATGATCTCACCTAGATTTTATAGACCATAGTTAGATTATGAAATTGGGTATAACAATAAAGGATTTACCTGGACAGAGAAACAAAGTAATCATTTACTATATAAACTTTAAATTCATTTTGTTAAAAATTGAACCTCTATGTTTTCCACCTAAAACTTGCTTCACTTCTTCTGTTCTTTACTTCAAGGTAGGAAGCCAATTTCTACTTAGTTTTCCAAATAGAAACTTGGGAATTCTTGTTGGCATTTCCGCTTCCCCATACCTCATGACCAAGAAGATATATATATGAGATACACACACACACACACACACACACACACACACATTTACATATATCCTCTTTGTTGAATTCTTAGTAGTTGCAACTTGGAGGGCTGAAGTCTGAAAGTATTCCTGCAGAAGGGAATCAGAACTAAGTGAAGCTAGAGAGATGAGTTGGAAGCTAGGAGATATTTGATTGAACAGAAGGGATGACAAAGAAAACTATGTCTTGAGGAGTAGAAATACTCCACTAAGGTAAGAGTGGAGTTATTGTAGCCATTTGGTTTTAGCATGTATGTTTGAATTTTCAATTCTATTCAGTAGTAGCCCTGTGCTGAGTTGGGAAACTGGGAAGATGCAGAACTCCTACATATACCCCTGGATCATTAGTGCAGGCAGTCTTAAGTTGGTGATGGGGAGATTAGGAAAGCCTTATAGTTCAACTCAGCTTGACTAAACTTTAGACAACCTTCTTCCTGACCTTAGGCACCTGGCCTCTCTTTTATAAGAGCATTTACTTTAGAAAATGTTCTACTGTAAATTTATTCCCTGCCCTCTTTGAGATGTAAATTTTTCCCACCCTATTGCCAGTTTTACTACTGAATAATGTCTTTCTCGAGAAGCTAGAGCCATCTTTTTGAAATGTTATCATGGAAGAGCTCCCCTCTCTCCTGGTAACTGTGGCAGGGCAGAAGCCTAACTTTGGTGGGCACCAAATTATCAAACACAGATGGCCTAATCACACAGACCAACCTCCTTCTCAAAGTCCTCCAATATTTTCTACAATTAATAGTTCACACCAAAAGACAATGGACTAATTCTAGAGTGAAGGGAAGGAAGTAAACCCAGGGATTAGACCAATGAAGTTCCAGTCCCCAACTTGGAGAACAAATAGACGATCACCTTCATAAACAAGGGAATATGAAGGAAGGACACATAGACTGATATGAAGGCATGGGCCAAACACATGCCAGCTGAGAAACTGCTTTTAAAAAACAATGTGCATTGGCCATTTGGCTGGAGTAAAGATTGTCTTTGACAGTGGAGAAAATGTACCTGATAAAGTTGACACACCCAAAAATGTAAATGAAGAAGTGTGGTTGCTCAACCTGGCTAAACTAAAACTCTCCTCATCTTTTCAGCAAGCTCTGCTGCTTCCTTTGGGCATACAGTCATTTGTGGGCATTGCCATCTATGCAGCTGCCCAAATAGAACCTGCAGGTATCCTGAGCTTTCCTTCTTCCTTCTAGAACTCTCACCTCAGGGCTCCCTCTCCTTTCCCAGTACTGCCTCAGAGTAAGGCCAAGGTAGATAATCAGAATCCTTCTCCTTGGATTGTGCTTCTTGGGCTAAGAGATACATGGATGAAAAGGGAATAGTTTGAATTTATAATTCCATCGTCATTCAGTTTACTTACACATTTATCACCCACTTTTTGCCCAAAAGTAGCGGGTCTACTTCTCCCCTTCCATCTTGCTTTCTTTATGGCTCTGGAAAGCAGAGCAGGAATTTGAACTTATAGGGAACTATGGCACGCAGACTGTGGATATAGTAATTTGCATATATCATATTTATTCCTCCAGACATCCTATGAAGAAAAAATTATCTCATGTTTCAAAAGTAAGAAATTCAAACTCATAGGAATTAAATGACTTGTTAGAGGTCACAGAGATTGTCAGAAGCTGAGTCAGTATTTAGTACCAGGTACTCCAGGCTCTAAGGCCAATACATTTTCCAAGAACCTGTGCTGCAACACTTTTTCCAGGGTAATTTCCTTTTCTAATATATGCAGGATTTTTTTTTTTCTCTACCTCTTTTCCTTGCCTCCCCAGCGATACCTGGGTTCATTAGGAAGCCGCACCTTCAGCTGCAGGTAACTCATTAGGCATTTGAGTTCCATGCATTTGTCAGCAATTCAGGTTAACTTGCTCTTTCTAGTAAAATCCTTTCTAGCAAAATTCTTTCTCTTGCGAAAATTCAATAAATGCTGAAAGACAGGGGAGCAAGATTAGAAAGGTTGAAAAAGGAAACTAGATAACTAAGGAAGAACAGTCCCAACAAGCCCATATTTCTCTCTCATCGGAGAGTTTGTGAAAGGTCCAGATTGGCAGAAATGAAAAGGAAAATCCTTTTTTATTAAGCTCACTTGTATAGTATTATCTCTTCAGAGGTGTTTATGAAAACATTCACACACGGTAAAACGTGCCTCTATAGACTCACTTTTTATTGAATTTCTTCAGCTCTCCATCAAATTTTAAAATCCCTGCCTATTACTCCATCTCTACATAAATCACACCCCATGTCCATTAGATTCTAGCTTAGGTGCAATTCTCTCCAGCTCCTGGTAATTTGATACAGAACTGTGTTTTGCACTGAAAAGGCACCTACAACCTGGGCTTCAAAATCACCTAGGGACGCATGGCAATTGTCTTATTTCATTTCTTGGAGGAAAAATAAAATAGGATTCAGAGGGAAAGATGAAAAACAAAGACACTGACAATTTTGTTATCACATCAGAGACCCTCAATTATTCATGTGCCGATGACCCATCCTCTGACTCAAACACCATATTGATCCCGCAGCTGTCAGTACTCAGAGCCTGCCCCAGAGTTCTGTGCTGTTGATCTGCCACACTCTGAGGGAAGGGGAGCCAGGTAATATCAGAGATTAGGTAATGGATCATTATCATAGTGAGTGAAGGGGTCTAATGTAGTGGCTGAAAGGAGGCACCACTGTGGATTTCAGAAGCCAAGAGTTGAAGACAGTCCTGGATTACACTTCATGGGACTAAGTCAGATTTTGTCCTGAAAGACTTTGATGGTACACAGTGGTCTGCTAGTCTTCAAAGTTTTACAAATTAGAAAATGCTAGAATATTCCTCTCTCTACCATTTTCCGATGCTGCCTTGCTTATTTATTCATTAGTCATTCATTCATTTAATCAGCCAGCCATTTATTCAATTAGTCAATTGCCAATACCAGGACAACAAAAACCAACTGAGCATCAACAATATGCTAGGTGAATGTAGGTACTGGGAAATTATAGACATGCTTCATGTTCTCGTGTACTGGCATTCTGGTGAAGAATGCATCTAGGAAAAAGGCTTGACATACATAAATTCAGCATATGAACATCATATAGAAAGTCAGAGGTTAGGAAAACATGATTAGAAACAACTTTCTAAGCTTTTAAGTTAAAACATATGATACATTTCCCTTATTTGGGTACGATTGAAGTCCCACATGAGTGGGATTACATACTGGCACATGGATTTATTTTCACCAAATGTGTCCATCAAGACAAGAACATCAGTATATCATTGCAGATGTCTATCAGTGTCTGAATAGTGAACTGACACAAATAATCAATACCACTGTTGAGCCTCGAGAGAGAAGAGCTGGCCCTGTGGCTAACGTTGGGTAAATCATAATATAAACCAAGTGTTCATTGTCCTCTCTCACTGGAAAGGCCCCCTGGAAGTTAGGCATCCCTTCTTTTTCTGAATATTCAGTTCTATTTCAGTGATTAGTTCTAGCAGTGGAAAAGATCATAAATCCCTTCAAGACAACAGTCACTCACACTCCATGACCGGTTTGATACATGGAAGTTCTTTTCTGTGGGAATGAGTTTTTCCTCTGGTCATCATAACCCTCCTTCTGCTTTCTTCACATTTCTGTTTCCAGTTTCTCTGATCACTGTGGTCCTCCCTGCTACCTCCACCTGTGTCATCTTCTCTGGGGCAGTCAGCCTGTGTCCTAGACTCTGGCATTGACAAAGAGGTTGTCCACTGCTCCTCCACTGTCCGAGACTGTGGCCTTGCCTGCTCCTTTCCAGCTCCTCATCAGGGAATCCTTTTTCAGAAAGCTGAATTTTCAAAGGACCCTGAAACAGAGGTGCACTCTGACTCTCACTATCCTCCCCACAAAAAATGATAGGGTGGCTACCGATCCTGGGAGAATCGCCCCAACACCCAGAAGTGATTTAGTGGAATGTCTCACAACAGTAAAGACATGAGCCACAACACCTCAGCACCTCAGCAATGTATCTTCTCAAAAAAGTGGTTGTTGAGCTTAGAAAACAAGATTTGGAGAAGTGTATTTTTCCAAGTGGGAATAAAATCTGCCCAGGCAAGCAAAATGTTGAGGCTGAAGGCCATGATCAGCTTGGTCAACACAGGAGACTTTAGGCTTAAACACAGCCAGAGGACTTGAGAGAATATTCTCTCAAAATCACTGTCTTAGTCTTTCTTGTGCTGCTGTAACAGAATATCATACACCAGTTAATTTATGAAAAATCAGAAATTAAATTTATCACAGTTCTGAAGTCTGAGATGTCCAAGATCGAGGTACTGTCACCTGATGAGGGCCTTCTTACTGGGTCTGTGCAAGGGCAAGAAGGGGACAAAAGCCATATCCCCATATGGCAGAAGAGCAAAAAAAGAGAGAATTCATTCCACAAGCCCTTTTTATAGTGGCATTAATCCACTCATGAGAATAGAGCCTTCATGACCTAAACACTTCCCATTAGGAACTACTCTCAACACTATTACACTGGGGTCTAAATTTCTAACACATTAATTTTGGGGGACACATTCGCATTATGACTCTATGATCACCAAGGGAATTAAAGGGCAGTACCATTTGTGCAGTACTGCTTCAGATTGAAGTCACCATCCTCTTTTACAATAAACTTCACTAACTCAGGAGGGACAAAGGAATTAAGACATTTACTCAAGCAGCCAAGTGAAAAGCCTGGGGTTTAAATTTAAGCTGTGTCTTACCCCAAAACCTGTGCTGTTTACTTGTTCACATGATCCTTGCCTGTCTTTATTTAGCACCTGGTATGTCCAAGGACCTAGCAGTTAGCCACTACTTTATATAAAACATCCCATTTACGTTTTAATTTCATTCCAAAATAAATAAAAAAATATGTAGAAAGTATAAATACTCCCCATTGTCTAGGTAGAACAAATAAAGTTAAAAGTGTTCAACAAATGTGTCCCGACCATACCATTAGTAGATGGCAGAACTAATACTAAATTTATCTCATGGTGTTATAGAAAGAATTAACTGAGATAGTACATGCAAAACACATTGTGTTAGCTGAGACACATAGTAGTAATGCAGTAATTGTCTGCTATTATTATAGCATTTATGCCCACTTAAGCCACTTAATCTACTCTTCTGAAATTATTTCCTCATATATTCTGCCCAGATAGTCCTTTCTCTTCCTCTTTAGGCTCAACCCCGTGGCACCTCCAACCTTAAACTGTAGTTTATCCAATGTTGCATGAACGTCTCCCTGTGTAGTATGTATCACTGAATAGTGAAAAGGACGTGGGCTTTGGGCTCAGATATTTCTGGGTGATTATCCTGATTCCATTCACAAGCTGTCTGGTCTTTGGAAAAGCCTTGGACTTCTCTGGGCCACAGCAAATGTAAAATAGGAAATCATACCTATTCCACAACATTGTTAAATTTTAAATCTCAAAGTGCCTACCCAAACTTGGTGCATAGTTGGCAGTTGATACATATTAGTTCTGCTCTCAGTCTCATTTTTACTTGGATACCATGGTCAGAGACAAAAAAGCAGTTTAGTAGCCGTTGGTACCATTGGTGATCTTTTTTTTTCTTCTTGACATCCAAATGATGTTTATTTAAAAATAGAAATTCCTGTGTTCTGGTGTCTTAACATAAAGAGCATAAAAATTAGAATTATATACACATCCACAAGAATTACAAGGCTTTGAAAAATTGCTTGTTCAAAAGCTTTGTGAGTTGTTGTACAGCCAAAAAAAAAAAATTGAAAAATACCTTGAGAAGGTCAGAGCTATAATGGGGGATTTTTGTCCAACATAGTGCCATTTGCTAGAATTTTTTTTTCTCAAGAGTATAAGCCAGATATGCAAAGACCTAATTCAGGTTTTCACTCTTTTAATGTTAACTTAGACCATCCCGAGATCATTTGCTGCCACATTTCTAAGTTTTCTCGTGAGGAAAACAACTTCTCCCATTTTGGGGAGATGTTTTCCACACCTCACTTTGGAACTTCCACCTGGACCACAAGGCAAGTGTAAGTACATTGGTCATGCTAAGCACTCAAATAAGCACTAGAAAATTTATTTATTTATTGCCTCCTTCTAGTCTCTCTATGTTCAGGGAAAATGACTTCCATGTGGCTTAACCTGAGAGAGAATGTTTTGTATATTAAGTATCCTTTCTGGACATTAAGCTTAGAAAGAAGTCATGAATGTAATATATCACAATACACAGGTAACCATAGCTTAAAAAAACATTACTTCTTGTCAATTACAAACAAAAATCACTTTGGCACCTACCGAAGTGGGTTTTTGTAGCACTAGGCTTCAAAGATGGAAAGAGTAATGAAGCACGTCTGGGGTGACGGGTGGGGATCCTAGGTGTGAGAATATATATTCGATCCTCATTTTGGAGCTTTATGTTTTAATTTTGATAAAGTTCAATTTATTCTTTTTAAAAATATGATTCAAGCATTTTGCATTCTATCAAAGACATATTGACTCATTTCAAGAACACAAAGAGTTTCTTCCTTTCTTTCTTTAGGAGTTTTCATTTGACCTATGATTTGCAGTTCCCCTTCTGGGTACATGGTCTGAGATTATTATTCCCTGTCTCTGAAAGTTTGCCTTAGCCATGGGACTGGCAGAGGTCTATAAATTATAAATTGAACCTTTACACTATATTCACCATGTCTCCTTCCATTTATGGTTGTGACCTCAAAGTGTGTATCCAACTGGAGTCTCTGACAGTGGGTGCACAAATAATTACCGTGGGAAGTACCCCTCAACTAGCTGGACTGACGTGAAATCTAAATAAGAGCAAGACTTTTGTAGGGATAAGCCACAGAAATTTTAGTTAACCACAGCATAACTTAAATATCCTGACTGATACAGGCAACATCCACTTTGACTTTCCATTCTATTTTTCACCAAAGAGACTGGTTTTAACTATTCTTTTATGTTTTCTGAGAGGCCCAAAGGAGATTGGAAGCAATCTGGTCATGTAAGTAAATGATTTATAACTCCCTTTTGGCACTAAGCAAGGATTTGCCCTGTACCATTCATCTCTCAAGATATAATTGGACTTAAAATTAAATCCGTATTACCTTCCAATTCATTGAGAGGAAACTGGTGGTTTTGACTTAAACAGCAGTTTCCAGCAAGGTATCTATTAGGAAGTAGTGAAAAATTGTTGCAGTCTGTTATACTGAGAAACAGCATGGGGAAAGAATTGTTTTTCTAATGGTACCCTACTGAGCCTGAGTTCCTGAGGACAAATTTCATGATTGGGAATAAACAGTAAGCTTGGCTCTGTGACCATCCACACTTTAGCCCAAGCTGCATTGTATGAATGTATTGTGTTTATCGTATTTCACCATAAGATTTTGTTTGTAAAATTCTTTCATTGCATATATGAAACCCCAGCAAAAGCCATGAAAAAGGAGGTAGGTTTCAGGAACCAGAAAATAAATCTAGATCAGAGCAGACTTAAAATGGACCCTGACAGTGAGAGGAGTCATGAACAATCAGGGATACTCCTTGTCTCTGTTTTAGGCTCGTCTTAGCCTATACCCTGAATTCAGGAATAAGATCAAAGTAGAATCCATTGGGAGGGGAACAACCACCTTTGGCTGCTCTAGAGTTTGGAAATCAAGAGGTAGACTCCTTGCTACTCATGGCATGGGCTGTGGATTTGCCTTCTGGAAAACCTACTAACATGAACGAAGTTCAGAGTGCAAAAGAGTAGCACCTATAAAAGGAAAAGTGGGGGCTGAGAAGCTTGGGGGATCCTTCATAGTGCATACATGTTAAAGTCTCCATCTACTCAATGGGAGTCCAGGGAAAAAGTAGTCTGTACCCTGGAGTCTCATTTTGGGTGAAAATGGCCAGATCCTTGGCCCAATCCCATGCTCCATCATTGACTGAGGGTGCCATGACTTCATGTTGATAGTTGAGGTGGACCATGAATGAGCAAATGCTGGAGGCTACCAGTTGATGCATTCCTCAGAGATGGGTAGTGAGTCCTTTCTTGAAAAGGGTTCTGAGGAGCACACTTTTGAGTCTGCCATGGGGGACCAGCAGCTTTAGCATCAGCTGGGAGCTTGTTAGAAATGCAGAATCTTGTGCCCTACTGAAGAACTCCTGCATCAGCATCTGTAGTTTATCAAGATATCCAGGTAGATTGTTTTGTACTTTAGGTGTGAGAAGCACAAAATTTTATCTAAGGAAGAAAGGAGAAAGATAAGTTCTATGGCTGATCAAGGTGAGTCAGAGTTCCTTGAAGTCATTTCAGAGACTTGATCAAAGAATTGTTTGCCGATTTCAGAATACATGAGAATCGTTGGAAGAGCTAGCTTCAAATTTAATCCCTAGACCTCAAAACCAAAGATACCAAGTTGGCACATCCGGAGTGGACCCAGCACGCTCCATTTCAACAAATTCCCAGGTGATTCTGAAGTTTTTTATATATATATATATGTGTATATATATGTGTATATATATGTATATCTTGATAAACATTGATCTTACAATTGTAATTCCATACTTTTCCTTGCCACATATCAATAGCTGTGAGGCTTGAAACAAATTAATTACAATTTTTTGTGTGTGTGTGTGTGCTTCAATATTCTCAAGTGTAAAAATAGTCCCAAATGGTTGTGGTGAGGATTAAAAGATAAAACATTCACTTTTATGTTGTTAAAAAAGAAAACAAAGCTAAAATCAAAACTGAGTTGATTTATTTTTCAGCTCAGGGATTGAGGGTCACCTAAGAAGTGAGTTTCGAAGCAGAGAACTAAATATAGGAGCAAAGGGGGGAATGAATTTCATATTGGGGACAATTCCAGGAGTAAAGTTCTAGTTGGTTAAGGGTGGAGGATTGCAAAGTATCTCTTGGGACTGTCCATCATTCTAAGTCACAAAACTGCAGGCGTGCTTCACAAAGGGGTCCAGAAAGGACTCTTGTAGGGCTCAGAGTCTTTTGGAGACATTTTCAGACATACAATCTTGGTCAGGATGATTTTTTCTTGTGACAGTCTTTTTGTAAAATTCGACGGAACATTTCTTTTGTGTCAGACCTGATGCCAGGTACCAGGAGTGCCATAGGAACAGCAGAGCCCCTTCATTCATGAGCTCCCAGCGTGGAAGTGATGGATAGAGGTAGGCACAGGCTGCTTGTACTAGGAAAGTGAAAGCAAGCGACTTGAGGCATTGCTGAGAGCTCAGGTAAAGAGAACAGCATCTAAAGCAGACTCCTAGCCTTGAAAGATGACTCAGACTTTTTAGCTAAGTGACATGGGCAAGTGGCTTTGCTCTCATTTTCCAGATGAGAATAATGGCAAGCCTATCTCGTATGTCTTTTTATGAGTATTATAGGAGAAAATTTAGGTGAATCACTTAGAATGGTGCCTGGAATATGGTAAGCACTCAAGAAACAATCGTCATAATAACAAACATCCTTTTATTCAATGGACCAGAACTCAACCATTGCACATTATGCCTCAAGAGTATACCTGGTTAAGATAATGCATTCCCGTAATGCTAATGAAACATAGGAAAAGTTTAAATACAAAATTGAAAATATCAGATTCTCAGAAGGTATTAACTATTACTATTGCTTAAATCAGAATTGGGAAGTTGTCTCTGACAGGTGCCTAATAGGGGTTCCATAAATTCTAGTTCCCTTTCCTTGGTGTTAATCATTTAATTTTCCTGGGCATCCATACTTTGCATTTAATTGTCAAGGGACACCAAACAGCTTTTTGTTCCCATCATATACCCTACGCTGCTTCCTCCTTCTATGACTTTGGTCTTGATACTTAGCCTCAGTGCTTCCCAGGCTTCCTTGTCAGTGGAGTAATGCCTCCTGGCCATTAAGAGTCAGTGAAAGTAACCTCCAGCGAACCTGTAGGTAGCCCTCCTTTGAGCTTCTGGTAGCGCTTGAGAACTTTTACTTTCATAACATTCACTGCAGTTCTCTCTGACAGTCTGTGTCCACCCATAGACCACAATCTCTCCAAGAGCAGAACTGCAGTTTTGTCACTTTCACAGGCCCAGGGATTGGCACTGGACTGGCATAGAGTAGTGTCTCAGTAAATGCTGAATAGATGTATGAGTCTTACTTCAAAGAAGGATGACCCTCACTCTTTTCAAGTTTATTTCCTTCAGTTATGTATTTTCTCAAGCCAATATTTTCAGCCTAGATTGCTATCCTCTTTCTCATTTTCCTTTTTCATTTCAAAACACAACATTTCCTTAGAAATCTGATCCACAGTCTGTCTCCCTGTAGGGACAGGCCTTGGAGCCAATCAGAGATTGCTTAAAATCTAGCTTTAATCTGTTCTTGCTAAGTATTAATAGCCTTGAGCAAAGATTCTCAATATCTTTTTCTTCCTTTAGTTTTCCTAAATGAGAAACAATAGGAAAATAAAAGAAAGGAAAATAACAGAAAAAAAGAAAAGATGCATCTATATCACGTGAAGAATATAAATGTTTAAATTTAAATATATTTTAACATAAATACGTAAAAGTGTAAAAATATCCAAAGTACAATGTCTAGCACAGATTAAGTACTCACATAACAATTACAACACTGCTAAAATGATTAATTCAATTCTGAATTTCCATAGCAATGGCAGAACACTGTTCTTTCTCATTATCTCCGTGTGTGCATTTCTCTGCATAGGTCACAATTACCTCAAATTTAATTTGTCTAAAACTAGTCATAATCATTCTTCCAAACCAGCTTCTTTCAACTAACTAATGTCATAATAACTTTTTCTGCTATTCAGGCTAACAACTAAGACTTGTTAGCATGCCTTACTGTCTCTTGGTTAGGGTTCTTAGTTGTGGGTAACAGAAAGTACTCCAGAAATTTTATGTGGGAAGGATATATTAAGGGACACTGATATAACAGTGTGGGGGGAAGTCTGTAGGAATTATCTTCCTTGGGGGAAGAGGAATATTTTATCACTGAAATCATTTAGAATTACTGACATATGGTGATAATAAAAAGCAGACTGACTTTTGGATAATTTCATTATTGATTTTAAATTATCTGCAAATAATGGACCTCCTTATTGCCTGAGCCTGGGTTAAACTCTTTCTGTCACTCCACCTAGGCTATGCTGCTGCTAAAGGATATTTGGTAGTTCACAGAATATCTGGGATAGGCTTAGGGATATATTTAACCTCTGCTTCTAGAAACAATGTCCACCACAATCTGGTTTTTAAGAGTAGTATCTTTGTTAAAACCCCAAGAGAAAGTTCCTCTGCTATATTGGATGATTGAGCAATGCCACCCACCACCTGTAATCCTAGAGACCCTCTGTGTTACATATTATATATCCTACCATGTCAAAAGAATCAATGCCCTGTTCTCAATTTATATCTTCACAAAGCTTACTTCCAAATCAAAGTCTCATGGAGAAGACTAAGCTGGAACAACCTACAGCTCATGCCTACACCCCTAGTAGCATGTGAAGCTTAGAAATTCAATGTGCAGGCGGGGTGCAGTGGCTCACGTCTGTAATCCTAGCACTCTGGGAGCCCAAAGCAGGCAGATCATTTGAGCTCAGGAGTTCGAGACCAGACTGAGCAAGAGTAAGACCCCATCTCTACTAAAAAAAAAAAAAAAAAAAAAAAAGAAGAAGAAAAGAAAAAAGAAAGAGAGAAAAGAAAAATAGAAAGAAATTAGCTGGACAACTAAAAATATATAGAAAAAATTAGCTGGGCTCAAGCAATCCTCCTCAAGGAATCCTCAAGCCACCCGAGTAGCTGGGACTACAGGCATGCGTCACCATGCCCAGCTAATTTTTTCTGTATATTTTTAGTTGGCCAATTAATTTCTTTGTATTTTTAGTAGATATGGGGTCTCGCTTTTGCTCAGGCTGGTCTTGAACTCCTGACCTT
>CAUYRT010056995.1:0-14579 GCA_963574885.1 Lepilemur ruficaudatus | reverse complement strand
ATCTTTCTTTTTCTTTTTCTTTCTTTTTTTTTTTTTTTTCTTTTTTACTGACAGGGACTCATGGTAGCTTTGGTCTTTATTTTTAGGACCAGAGTGAAAAGAGATGAGGATCCTAGGACTTTTTTGAGACTGACCAAGTAGAGGGTGCATTGCAGTTTCTTAAGTAAAATGTCAAAAACCTTAGATTCCTTTAAATTCTGCTTTGCATAATTAGGAAGTGGCTTAAAGGAAAAAAAAAAAACACCTCAAGTGTTAGGATGTGTGTTTTAGTGAGTTTGGGTTTTGAGAGACGATTTCTCCAGACAAAGATTAGGATAGAAGAAGAAGTTTATTTACTTTTTCCAGGGTGGAAAAGGGCCAACACAGAAGTGAAGGAGGTAGAGAATTTGGCAGAGAGAACCAGGTATTCAGACTTTTTATTTAGGGGATGTAAAGGTTTATGGCTGTGGCTGAATTAACAGGGCACTGAGAACTGTTGTATTCCCATCTTCTCTCTTCTTAGTGGCAGGCTGATAACAGAAGCAACAGCGGCTGTCAAAGAGTTGGCTTCCCCACCTTCCTTGGAGACATTATCGCTGCAGATGTGACTCTGCCCTGGAGTTATGGCTGAGGCCTGAAGTTTATACCCTGCTGTTTGCTCAGGAACTCCAAGACTCTAAAAAACAAATTATCAAAAGCAGTTTTATAAGAAAAAGATTTATATTTCTTTTCCATCTGTTCACTTCTTTTCAGATGTTGTAAAAAACAAAATCCCACAGGGTGTCTGTTGGCTAGTAGGGGAGAGAAGTCGGGGGAGAGCGAGCTCATGCGTGCTTAGGATTGATTTTAGCCTTATTATGGGTTAAATGATTTTTCTGTTATATCACTAAGCCATATAGACAACATAAGCTCATAAAAAAAAAAGGAGGACTAAAGAGTCTAATTCACAGTGCCAGGTACATTGCAAATGCCATATACATGTTTGCTATTAATATTATATTTATAACTGATATTTCTTGAATTCTGAATTGTGGAACATTACATATATCATCTCATTTAATGCTCACAACAACCCCAACTGGTATGTCTTAGTGTTGTGCCCATTTCACTTATGGGGAAACCAAGACATGGAGTTACGGACGGAAAAAATCCAAACTCTGAAATATTTAAAAGAAGTTTATTCTAAGCCAAATTTGAGGACCATGACCCGGAGCCACTCCCAAGAAATCTTGAGCAAGTGGACTCAAGGTGGTTAGGTTACAGTTTTGTGTTATACATTTCAGGGGTTACAGGTAAAGTCATAAATCAATACGTGGGAGGCATACATTGGTTTGGCCTGAAAAAGTGGGCCATCTCGAAGTGGGGAGTGGGGGGTGGCTTACAGGTTATAGGTGGGTTTAAAGATTCTTTGGCTTGTAATTGGTTAAAGACATGAAGCTTTATCTAGAGGCTTGGAATGTTTTAACATAAGGAGTGGTTATCAGAGATAAGCCACCGGGACATAGATTTGTTGTGTAAATTGAGGACCTGCAGGTTTGTCTTGCATACCCTTAGGCCTGTCAATGGGTCACAAAGGACTCCAAGAAGGGAGGGGGCATGATGAGGCATGTCTGACCTCCCTCCTCCTGGCAGACAATTTAGTTTTAGAATATTCCTTTGGCCATGAGGGGGTCCATTCAGTCAGCCGGTGGGGGGGGATGAGCCTTAAAATTTTGTTTTGGTTCACAGAGTGGCAAGGTAAAGTCAGCAAAGTCGCATGGCTGATAAGCTGAGAGGCTGAGATTCAGACTCCAGTTTGTCTCACTCCAGTAGCAGGGTACTTACCGTTCTACCTAACACTACCTTCCTTTTGCCAAGAAACCTTATCTCCTAGAGGAAGTAAACACCAGGTAAGGTTAGATGGCAATAGGAGAACTTGGGTTTGCATTAAATAAGAACTTCCTGAGTGCTTGAAAGACACTGGAAATCAAGGATAGATACATCTTCCTGGAGTGTGTGTTGAAGAAGGCAGAACAACAGCTAGAAGAAACCTGTTCCAGCTGATGTAATCTGTTTATTTTGTTTCATGATGTAGAGCTGAGAAGCCCGAGCTTCCACTTTTTAACTCCCAGACTCAGCTGACTTGAAACCCCTTGGGGGAATGAGCAGTGGCAAAGCCACAGATTTCTTGGAAGTTCCTGTCCAGGCAGCCCTGACATTCATCCTAATCAAGTGAGGTAAGATGAGCGTCCCAAACAGCTGCCGAGTTTGAGAGCTTAATTTAGATTCTCTTAAAAAGTCACTCTGTGCTCTCAATTTGCAGGAATGACTGTTCCCAACTGGATAAGCCTGTGGCTGGAAGATTCCCCTGGAGCCCACGGAACCCAACCTGCTGATTACAGCCGCCTTTGCAGGCTGAATTTGTAATTGCAGTGAGAAGACAACAGCACAAAATCCTCCGGTGGGACTGTTCTTTAGGAGATGGATTGACAACTCACCCAACATAGGCACCAACTGGCTGCTGGTCTTTGCCCAGCTCTGGGTTTGCACCTGCTATTCTGGCCCCAGCTATGGTGTCATTTTGACCTTGATCCTGGCACTGCTATTCTTGTCAGCCAATAGAGGGAGACAACTCTTTCCAGTGTGCAGGAAATGGAGGTACAAAGGTGGGCAAACACCTATGCTTGGGAGGTGGGGAATAGTACCCCCAAATTTTTGTTTTCACATAGGCCAGAGCACAAAGAGAAGGAAAATAAACTGTAAAAAAGTCTTAAGTCAGACATAATATAAACGCATTTGACTCTAAGGTTATTAAAAAAATTCAGCTAAACATGTACAACCATATCTTAGAGTGGTTTTAAAGAGCTTTATTTTCCTACTTTTTATACTTTAACACATTTTTTACAGAATTTCTAGAAAGAGAACTCATCTCAGTGAAATCAGAGAAAAAATGCAAATAAGAAAATATGACTACTAATGTGTAGTTCAGTTCGGTTCCTGCTGGCCAGGCCATTTGCACCCTATGAAGGTAATTTGTGAAGGTACTGCACACCTGGGTTGAAATCTTCTGGGAGCAGGTGGATCAGAGAGAGCAGCAGTGACAAGAGCAAGGCAGCTGGAGAGGCAGGGCAGGGTGTGGGTGCCACTCTGTGGTATCCTGCGTGCTTCTCTGTTCACTTCATAGATAGGTGCAGTGAGCACCAACTTCTGGGGGAAAGTCTGGGAAGAATTGTCCATTAGAAATGAGGATTTTTTCCTCCCCTGTGATATAGGCTTGAAGAAACAGAATAACTCTAAGTAAAAATTTTAATGACGATAAAAACATTTACTGAATGCTAATACTATTATACATACTGGGCAAAGAATATTATTTTATTTAATCTTTATACTAACTTTTTGAGGTAAATATCATTATTATCATGTCCATTTTACAGATGGGGAAACTGAGGGTTAAGGAGCTTAAATAATTTGCTCAAGGTCCCATAATTGCTAAGGGTCAAAGCTCTGTCTGATCTGGCTGGAACTCCAAAGTCAGTGCTTCCAGCCATGGCATTACTCTGCTCCTCTCAGGGTTAAAAGGTACTTGTTTCTCCCACCTGATGGTTGAATTCTTTCTAAAACATTTCCTACAAATAGTCCAGATTGTGATTAACTCCCTAGATACCAAGGTGGCCCATGCACTATCTGGCCGCTTTAAAAGAGTTAATGGAAAGTGATGCCAAACATCTTTGTGGGTAAAAGTTTTAATTTGATCTTTTGTAGTCCAGTTAACTTGGATTCATTATATGCTTTTACTCCTGGATAGTAAATCAAATATATTTGTTCAGTACCTAGTCTGTAAATGGCATTGTGTCATTGCTGTGGCTAGTGCTAAAGAAAAGGAATGTAAGGTATGTCCTTTGTTCTCAAGGATCTTGTAAGGTACCTGGGCAAACTCATAACCTAAACTATATTGAAGCACACAACTGTTAAAATTTTTCAATGGTTCTCTATTGTAATTAGAATAATATGTCTAATAAGGCCTCCTTTGTTCCCCATCCCTTCCCCTTAACATTCACCTCTACACATTGAAGGTGGTTTTCTGTGTGTGTCTATAACTTTCTGCTCCTGGACTTGTATTTCTGGCCATGAGTGTGCTAATCCTGCACAAGTCAAGTCAGAAGTACCAGAGAATTAATGCCCCACAGAGCAAGGGATTTGGTTAATAAAGAGCCCAGGTTCATCCACATTGTCACAAATGACAGGATTTCATTCATTTATATGGCTAAATAATATTCCATTGTGTACATATACCAACCACATTTCCTTTGCCTATTCATCCACTGTTGGACACTTGGGTTGATTCTATATTTTAGCTATTGCAAATAGTGCTGCAATAAACATGGGAGTGCAGATATCTCTTTGACATCCTGATTTCCTTTCCTTTGAAAAAATATCTAGTAGTGCAATTGCTAGATCATATGATAGTTCTATTTTTAATTTTCTGAGGAATGACAGTAGGGTGAAGTTGGTTAACAGTAGGGAATTGTATATTATTAATACAAAGTAGCTAGAAGAACATTTTGAATGTTCTCACAAAAAGGAAATGACAAATGCATAAGATGATGGATGTACTAAATACCCTGATTTTATCAGGATGCAATATATATATGCAATGAAACATCAAATTGTACCCCATAAATGTACAATTATAATATCTCAACTTAAAAAAACAAGGCAATCATAACTTTTTAGATTTTTTTTAAATTTCAGAATTTTATGGGGATATGTTTTGGTTATATGAATTGCTTTTGTACAGTTTGAGTCAAAGTTATAAGTGTGTCCATCACCCATATGGCGTGCAGTGTACCCATTAGGTGTGAATTTACCCATCCCCTTCTCCCCTTCACCACCTGCTCTATTTCCATTGAGTTCTACTATCATATGCGCACATGGGTGTTGATTTGTAAGTTTCAATTTAGTAGTGAGTACATATGGTTTTTGTTCTTTCATTCTCGTGATACTTCACTTAAAAGGATGGTCTCCAGTTTCATCCAGGTTATTACAAAAAGTATTAATTCTCCTTTTTTTTTTTTTTGAGACAGAGTCTCACTCTGTTGCCAGGGCTAGAGTGATAGAGTGAGTGCCGTGGCATTAGCCTAGCTCACAGCAACCTCAAACTCCTGGGCTCAAGTGATCCTTCTGCCTCAGCCTCCCAAGTAGCTGTGACTACAGGCATGCGCCACCATGCCTGGCTAATTTTTTCTATATATTTTTAGTTGGCCAATTAATTTCTTTCTATTTTTAGTAGAGACGGGGTCTCGCTCTTGCTCAGGCTGGTTTCGAACTCCTGACCTTGAGCGATCCTCCCGCCTTGGCCTCCCAAAGTGCTAGGATTACAGGCGTGAGCCACCATGCCCGGCCTAAATTCCACAAATATTCATTAGTGAATCTTTAACGTAAATAGCTGAACAGTTGCCTGTGCTCAGTGTTGAAGTGCTTTACCTGTAGGGACTCATCAAATGCTCAGAACTACCCTTTGGTTAAATACTGTTTTCCCATTTTAAAGATGATAGAAATGAGCTTCTGAGATCTGAGAGGCTAAATGATTTGTCCAAGATCATATAGATGAAGTAAACGACAGAGCCAGGATTCAGACTCATGTCTGTCTGAATCGAATGTCCACACACCCCATCTTGATGCAGTCTACGTTCTAGGACTGTAACTGTGAGGCCTGGACTTGGCAAGGGAGTGGATGAGGGGGGCAGTCATTAGGAAAGGGGCAGGCTTGGCATCAGGAAGCGTGGCTTGGTAGCTATTCCAGTAGTTTGTGTGAGGTACAGGGGACCTGCAGTAAATCAGCCAGCCTGGAGGAGGAGGTTGCACGTTGATATATTGCACAAGAAGACTAAATGGAAGTTGGCAACTGATTCTTTTTCTGTCCCCAACTTTGCCTAACACGATGACTTGTATAAGATGTGTGTAACAAACTCACGTTCCCTCCTGTGTTATCTGCCTTGCCTAATGTTACCCAGGCGTCTGAGCCAAAGACTTGGGAATTGTGTTTAGCTCCTCTTTCCTCCCACCCAGCTTCCTGGTCTTGCTGTACTTGTCTATTACCTCTTTACATATCCTGCCCTTTGCCCAGAATTCTCGCTCGTCTCCCACACCCTTCCATCTGGACTTGCCCATTTAGGAGGCCTGATCTGATTCTCCAGATGATTCATTCCTCCTGCCTCTGACATCTCATGGTGTCTTGTGTGTCCCTCTGTTGCAGCATGATTATACTATTTTATAAATAGTTGTGTGTATATCTGCTTCCATCACTAGCCTCCAGGCTTCTGTGGATCAGGAACTGTGTCCGATTATATCCTCAGAAAACAACAGATAGAGTTTAGGCTTGATAAAAGTTTATTGAATTGTGGGGTTGTGAGTGCAGTCTTCAGATTCCCCTCCACTGCTACCTCTGTTGTCACACTCGTGAGATTCAGAATGGCAACCCTAGGCCCAGGTTGCTGCGTCCTATTCTGAGGAAAGATTGGCCAGGTTGCAAGCTGAACATGGAAGTCTGTGGCTTAAATGGAGCAACAGAAGCATAAGATGAGAGAATTTGAGGGAGAAGAGTATTGTAAGGAGGTACAAGTTTTCACAATGAGATTTTGATGCCATACAACCTTTTCTGTGGGAGGAGAATCCTTCTGTGGGAGGAGAATCCATCCTCTGTGGATACAGAGACTACTAAGGGTCTAAGAACTTGTGTATTCAAAGCTTCTTGGATCCTCTGCTTTGATATTAAGCAGCATTTGAAGATTGGTAGTAGCAAAAGGAGCAAAGTTAGTCCCAACCTGCCACCGTCACCACTGCCGTCATTGCTAAAGAGATAAACTGAAATAAAGTGGATAGCTATTGGTCTGGAGCCAAGGTGTGAAAGGCACAGCAGCTGTGCCCTGAGCCAGGGTGAATATCGTCATTTCAGAAGTTCTCTCTTCAGCCTTCAAGTAGCTACGTTGGCATTGTTAATGCTTCATCCAGCCGCTTGACTTCCAGGAGCGTTGTTCTGTAGGTCATTGCAGAGCAGGCTGAGAGCTTCTTGGGTGGGATTAGCTCTGCTACCTCTACCAGGTAGGAAATGGATTTCTTCCTTTTCAGACTGTCAGTTGCTTATGTTGGGGGAAATATTTGCCTCTTGCTGCCCTAGGTCTGAACTGGATCCCTGAGTGTCACTGTGTTCTAATCTTGCATCTTCTGTGTCTCAGTTTCAAGGAAGATTCCTTGACTGTATGTTGTTCCAGGAGGCAGTGAGAACAGAATTTCACAGAAATGTAATGGCCCAAGAGGAGGAAGGAAGGAAGGAAGGAGAGGGCTTATAGTACAGTCTGATCTCTGCTTTCACCTGCAGGTCACTACTGAAACTCAAGAGAAAGAGAAAGTTATTACACATTTGCAAGAGAAGGTCGCATCCTTGGAGAAGAGACTAGAACAAAACTTATCAGGAGAAGAACATGTGCAAGAACTTCTGAAAGAGGTAACTTTCACTATCTGGTGATTCCAGAAATCCTGGAGTTTCAGAGCTGGAGTGCCAGCAGACAGCTCTGTCAGAAGAGAGCTCTCTCCAACTTTGCATTGTCTGCTTACATGAGAAACAGCCTCATGTTCTCTGTGTGCAGCATGCTTTTCTCAGGGAAAGGGAGAGCTTTGTTCAGAGACACATGTGAACAGATGGCATCCTTATCACCAATCAACTGCGCCTAGTGATTTCCACCATTGGGGCTGTCTTACCTTACCACACTGCTCTCTTCCCCACACCTTTGCACTCTCCATTGGCCAAGGGAAGTAGCTACCATCTGCCCTTTGGCATGAGCAAGAATTAACCTTGGTCAATATTCTGCCCACATTCTGCTCCTCCTTCTCTTTGTATCCCAATGATTGGCCTCACCATAACAAAAGTGACAAAGCAAGGCCTCAGCACTCGTCCTAGGTTATTACTGTTGTTGTCAGAAACAGGGTCTCACTCTGTCACCCAGGACAGAGTACAGTGGCTTGATCATAACTTACTATAGCTTCGAACTCCTGGGCTCAAGCAATTCTCCTGCCTCAGCCTCCTGAGTAGCTGGGACTACAGGCGCACATCACCACACCTGGCTAGTTTTTTTATTTTTTATAGAGTCAAGGTCTTGGTGTGTTGCCCAGGCTAGTCTTGAACTCCTGGCCTCAAGTGATCCTCTCTACCCTGCCTCCCAAAATGCTAGGATTACAGGTGTGAGCCACCACACCTGGCCTCATCCTAGATTAAACCTTCATTTTCTGTCTTCAGTCACTGTCAAGTAAATATCTCTGTCTCCACTGCCACTGTTGTACTTCCAGGTTTCCAGCAACTCTAGCCTAGTCTATGTTAGAAGGCTCCAGACTGGCCCACTCAGCATCAGCATCTTCTCCTTCATCCTCTGACACAGTCTTACATGCTCATTGCCAAACTGATCTCCTAAATAGCATTTATGACTGTATCCTTCCCTTAAACATCTTCCACAGTTCCCTTAAACAGTCCACAGTGAGTACAATGTGAGTTCCAAATTGATTTCTAGAATCAGACTGCTTATGTTTGTATACTGCCTCCTCTTGCTAGCTTGTGACATG
The DNA here is from genome assembly GCA_963574885.1 of Lepilemur ruficaudatus. Classification (NCBI taxonomy): domain Eukaryota; kingdom Metazoa; phylum Chordata; class Mammalia; order Primates; family Lepilemuridae; genus Lepilemur; species Lepilemur ruficaudatus. The sequence goes on along the minus strand of CAUYRT010056995.1, from coordinate 6,008 downwards.
GAACAAGTAACTTAATCTCTTTGTATTTGTTTCTTACCCTGTAAAATTGTTTTTATTATGGTATCAAACTCAGAACTATTTTTACGATTAAATAAGTTATAATGTGTAAAGTGCTTAGAATGATGACTGGAACATAGTAGGGTCTCAGTATTTGTCAGCTATTAATATTATAATCATTGTTATTGTGTCATCATCATTATTATAAAGTTTAGTATGCATAGGAGTTACTTGGGGAGTTTGTTTAAAGAATATAGCTCTTGCCTGACCCCCAGAAATTCTGACTTCAACAGGCCTGGAATAAGGCCTCAAATTCACCAACCACCCCAGGTAAATCTAATGTCAGGGTTTAGAAGAACTCTACAGGGTAAAATTCAAACTCCTTTTTTGCAGCATTAAAACACCTTTCATGGGCTGGACATGGTGGCTCACACCTGGAATCCCAGCACTTTGGGTGGCTAAGGAAAGGAGGATCTCTTGAGGCCAGGAGTTCAAGACCAGCCTGGGCAATATAGCAAGACCCCATCTACAAAAATGATAGAAAAAATTATCCCTGTGTGATGGTGTGTGCCTGTAGTCCCAACCATCCAGGAGGCTAAGGCAGGTGGATTACCTGAGCCCCAGAGTTGGAGGTTGCAGTGAGCTGTGATCACGCCACTGGGCAATATAACAAGACTCTGTCTAAAAAAAAAAAAAAAAAAAAAACTAAAACAAAGCCTCTTATGATCTGGCCCTTTTGCCTAACTTTCTAGTCTCATTTCTTGACCTAAACCCATCACTTTGACTTCTGAGGAGTTATTGTTCCCTGAATGAAGCAGCTTGTGTACATCTCCACTGGTCATCCCTCTGCCTGGGAGGCTCCCCCAAGCCCTGGCCACCTGTGAGTGATAAAGCCTGTGGCAGGGAATATCTCCGGCTCTGTACTCCCTATTTGTGGGCAGTTATTGCACCCTATTATATAAATCTTTTGTTAGTCTTTTATTCCAGCCTCAAGGTCAAAGGACTGTGTCAGATTATCTGTATGTACCGTATGATATGTGACTTAATCTCTATTAGTTAGGTATTTTAAATGTATTTGTGTCCCTTTTGCATAGCACAGATCGTAGTATGTTGTAGATATGAGTAAAAATCTATTCAATGGAGGACTGACTATTTTCTTTTACTCTTCTTTCAACAGAAAACAGTTGCTGAGCAGAATTTGGAGGACACCAGACAGGAGCTCTTAGCAGCTACAAGCAGCCAGGCCAAGGCCATTAACACCCTGGAGTCTCGGGTACTGACCTTACTCCTGCTGTTTCCTATGTTTGGGTGGTAACCTGGCTGAATGACAACATGGTGTGGCTGAGAATCCCATTGGTCAGAGTGTTTCCATTGGAAGGTACTACTCTTTGGATCTTACCAATTTAGGGATGAGTTAGTCATTTTTCTTCATTCTTGCCATATTACCATCATTGAGTTCCACACAAACTTGTTCTCGTGTTTATTTATTTCCTTTTATCCCCATTGGCCTCCCTCCAGTAGGAAACCATTCCAATGTGGTTAACATAGATCCCTTTATTGTTGGGTCACCTTAAAATGGGTAGCATTTTTTCATGTGCATGTGTTTTTAATTCATGTAAATGATGCAGCTGTGAGTGTGTCTTCTCTGTTACTTTCAGCTACCCCAACTTCTGTCTGTATCCACTTCATCGTACTTACCTACTCTCCTTTGTAGTTTTCTGCATGGTAGACATCCAGATTGCCTTCTTCCTGCCACCTCAGGTTACACTGCTATCAATAGCCTTGTCCTCTTAAGGATAATAGAAAATGCATATGACATAAAGTGACTAGATAGAACAAGATTTTTCTCAGAAAGCCTGCACCCGGCTCTCCTCCTCTAGCATACATGAGGGTTCCTATATTTGCATCTCTGCCTTTTCCAACGTTGGCACTTCCTAGCCTTTTATATTTTTTATTTATATTATTATTATTATTTTTAGAGACAGGATCTTTCTGTGTTCCCTAGACTAGAGTGCAGTGGTGCAATCATGGCTCATGCAACCTGCCACTCCAGAGCACAAGGTCCTCCTGGCTTAGCTTCCTCAGTAGCTAGGACTACAGGCATGTGACACCATGCCCAGCTAATTCTTTTCTTTTTCTTTTTTGTAGGAATGGGGTCTTGCTATGTTGCCCAGGCTTCTCTCGAACTCCTGGCCTTAAGCAATCCTCTCACCTCAATCTCCCAAGTGCTAGCATTATAGACATGAGCCACCTTGCTCAGCTGTCCAGCCTTCTAGATTTTTGCCAGTTTAATGAATGTGAAGTGATATTTCATTACTTTAAGTTGCTGTGGTTATTAATAAGTTTAACCATGTCTTCAAATGCCTGTTATTCTTTGGGGTTTCTGCTTTTGGATTGCCCATTTATATCCTTTGTTTTACTTTGAGGATTTCAGTCTTTGCTTATTTTCCTTTACAGGATTTTATTGTGTATTCTTGTTCCTAATCCTTTGTCAGTTACAGTCCTGAGCCCCTCTGTTAACTTTGTTCATGTGTCCTAATCCACATACAGACTGTCTTTGTGTGTGGCGTTAGGTAGGGATCCAACTTTATTTCTCTCCATGTTTCTCAGCACGATTTACTAAACAATCTGTCCTTTCCAAATGTATATCTCATGCTAACTTTATCATATATTCATGGGTTTGTCTCTGCATTCTCTCTATCCGTTGGTCTGATTGTCTGCTCTTGTGTAATCACTACAATGTTTTTATTACATAGTATTGTCTGTACTGTATCTCAGTATCCTCTAAGACAAGTTATCCTTTTCTTCGAAGGCTGATTTAACTATTTGTAGACCTTTAAAGTTTTTAAGTTTTTGAGTTTCCAAAAAATTCGACCTGAATATTTATTAAGATTACATTGGCCGGGCATGGTGGCTCATGGCTGTCCTGTAATCCAGCACTCTGGGAGGCTGAGGCGGGAGGATCGTTTGAACTCAGGAGTTCGAGACCAGCCTGAACAAGAGCAAGACTCCGTCTCTACCAAAAAATCAAAAGAAATTAGCTGGACAACTTAAAATATACAGAAAAAATTAGCCAGGCATGGTGGCACATGCCTGTAGTCCCAGCTGTTTGGGAGGCTGAAGCAGGAGGATCGCCTGAGCCCAGGAGTTTGAGGTTGCTGTGAGCTAGGCTGACACCGTGGCACTCTAGCTCAGGCAACAGAGCAAGACTCTGTCTCAAAAAAAAAAAAAAAAAGAGGATTGCATTAAGGCCAGGTGCAGTGACTCATGCATAATCCTAGCATTCTGAGAGGCCGAGACAGGAGGATTGCTTGAGCTCAGGAGTTTGAGACCAGCCTGAGCAAAAGCGAGACTCCCGTCTCTACCAAAAATAGAAAGAACTTAGCCGGACAACTAAAAATAGAAAAAATCATCTGGGCCTGGTGGTGCACACCTGTAGCCCCAGCTACTCGGGAGGCTGATGCAGGAGGATCCCTTAAACCCCACAAGTTTGAGATTGCTGTGAGCTAGGCTGACACTATGGTACTCTATACTGTAGCCTGGGCTACAGAGACTCTTGTCTCAAAAAAAAAAAAAAAAAAAAAAAAAGATTGCATTAAATATGTAGGCTAATTGGGGGGAATTGTCAGTTTTATAATATTAATTTTCTTCTAAGAATGTAAATGTAAATACATTCCATATATTGAGATTATTTCCTGTGTTCTTCATTAAAATTGTATATTTTTCCCAAAAGATACCTTATTTTCTTGGTTAGGTTATTAATTCCTAGAAACTTTAGAGTTTGTGTTGATGCTATGATGGTATCTTATTTTTAATTGGTCATTTCTGGTTATTCTACAGAAATGCCATTTTTTTTAGTTGATCTTAGATATTGCACTCCTGCTGGACTTTCTTACTCTAATATTGTGTGATTTCTTTTGTATTTCCTGGGCAGATAATCATATCATCTATAAATAGTGACAGCTTTATTTTATTCCTTCTATTCTAGTCTTTCTCCCTCTTACTCTATTTTCTGTCCATATAGAGTGGACAGTACTATATTAAGCAGTTATAGGGGTAGTGGGCATCATTGTTTTGTTCCCTGTCTTAAAGGGAATGTGTCTGAAGTTTCCTCATTTGGTATAAAGTTTACAGGTTTTTGGTATTTAATCTTTACTGAATTTAGGAGATTCCTTTCCAGTCTGCTAAGGATTTGTTTGTTTTTTAAAATTATGAATTTGTAGAATTCTATCAAATGCTTTATTTGCATTGATTGGAACAAATCATACATTATTTTTCCTTTAGTCTGTTAATGTGATGAATTACCTTAATAGACTTTTTGATGTTAAACCATCATTGCATTGTATTTCTGGGATAACTACCTCTTGATACATTATTTTTATAATAAACATCTGAATTTCATTAGCTAATACTTCATTTATAATTTTACAACTACATTTATAAGTTGAATGGGCTTATAATGATCTGGTTGTAGAATCATGCTACACCAGCCTTGTAAAAACAGCTAGGCAGCTTTTGTGCTATTTTCTGAAACAATTTATATTAAGATTCAATTTATTTAAAGTTAATCCATATATAAATTTGGTAGAATTCACCTGTAAAATGATCTGGACCTGAATTTTTCAGGGAAGAGACATCTTTAGTTATAGTTTTAATTTTCATTATTTATTAGACTAAGTTTTGTATTTCTTTTTTGAGCTGATTTTATTTTTTTTCAAAATTTATCCATTTCATCTTGATTTTTCCAACTATCATGTAATACTCTTACAATATATTATCATATAATATTTGCCTGTAAACATATAGTATTTTATTTTTAAATCTCCATGTGTTCCTTTGTTTCTATATTGTGTTAATTTGCATATTCTGTTTTTCTTGGTTAGTCTTGCCACAGCTCTATCTCATTATTGGGCAACCTGTGACCCTCAGGCTAAATGTTTCTGGAAGACACATCCATTCATTTACATATGTGTAACAGGGCTGTTTTCTTGCCATAGCAGCAAAATTAAGTAGTTGTGGAAAAGATTATAATATTTATTAAAAAGTTTGCCAACACCTAAACTATTTTATCAGTCCTTTGAAAGGACCAGCCTTTTTATCTGTTCAAATTTTTATTCTCTTTTTTATTTCTTTTTTTTTTGAGACAGAGTCTCACTTTGTTGCCCGGGCTAGAGTACTGTGGCATCAACCTAGCTCACAGCAACCTCAAACTCCTGGGCTCAAGCGATCCTTCTGCCTCAGCCTCCCAAGTAGCTGGGACTACAGGCATGCGCCACCATGCCCGGCTAATTTTTTTTTTCTATACATTTTTAGTTGGCCAATTAATTTCTTTGTATTTTTAGTAGAGATGGGATCTTGCTCTTGCTCAGGCTGGTTTCGAACTCCTGAACTTTGAGCGATCCTCCCATCTCGGCCTCTCAGAGTGCTAGGATTACAGGTATGAGCCACTGTGCCCAGCCAGAAAGAAAAGCCATTCTCTTTTTTATTTCTGCCTTTTATTATTTTTTTCCTTCCTATTTCTTCAGGTTTGTGTCATTACCTTTTTAATTTCTTGAGTTAAATGCTGATTTTTAAATCTTTCTTATTTCCTGATAATTATATCTAAAACTATTTTTTTCTCTACAGACTTTTGTTTTTTATTATAATGCAGTTCTAACTATTTTCTGAATATCGTTTATACTTTTTTTATTGTGATAAAATATATATAACCTAAAATTTACCACGTTAACCATTTTTAGGTGTCCAGTTCAGTGGCATTAAGTACGTTCACGTTGTTGTGCAACCATCACTACTACCCATGTGCAGAACTTTTTTATTTTCCCAAAGTGAAACTCTGTTTCAGTTAAACACTAAAACAATAATTCCAGGCGGGGCGCGGTGGCTCACGCCTGTAATCCTAGCACTCTGGGAGGCCGAGGCGGGTGGATCGCTCAAGGTCAGGAGTTCGAAACCAGCCTGAGCAAGAGTGAGACCCCGTCTCTACCATAAATAGAAAGAAATCAATTGGCCAA
>CAUYRT010056994.1:0-47855 GCA_963574885.1 Lepilemur ruficaudatus | reverse complement strand
GAAAGGAATTCCTCAAAAACTGATTCATGTGATTAACTGTACACCTCGGTAAATTCACTGAAAATCATTTAATCGTACACTTAAAATGAAGTGTTGGTTGTACGTAGATACAGTTGGAGCCCTATGTATGTACTCTATAGACTACTTTGACAGAGTAGGTTTTTGAATGTAACAAGATAAGTCAACTTGAGTGGTAATATATTTGGGGAAATCAGCTCACTACAAATGGTGACTGTAAACATTGTACTGTAAATGCTTTGTAGTTTTCCCCCAATAAAAAAAAAATAATAAAAAATAAAAAAAAGCTACAATAACCAAAACAGCATGATAATGGCATAAAAACAGAAATAGACAAATGGAATAGAATAGAGAATACAGAAATATGTTCACATATTTATAGCTAACTCATTTTTGACAAAGGCACCTAAAATATGTATTGGAGAAAAGATAGTCTCTTCAATAAATGGTGCTGGGAAAACTGGATATCCATATGCAGAAGAATGAAACTAAATTCCTATATCCCACCATTTATAAAAATCAAATGAAAATGGATTAAAGACTTAAATGTAAGATGTAAAACTATAATACTAGCAGGAACATTGGAGAAATGCTTCAGGACTTTGATGTAGGCAAATATTTTTGTGTAAGACCTAAAAGCATAGGCAGAAAAAGCAAAAATAGAAAAATAGGGTTATGTAAAGCTAAAAAGCTTCTGCACAGCAAAGCAAACAATCAACAATGTGAAGAGACAACCTACAGAATGTATTGCAAACTGTCAATCTGAGAAGGGATTAATAACCAGAATATATAAGGAATTCAAACAACTCAACACCAAAAAGAACAAATAATACAATTAAAATGGGAAAATGATCTCAATAGATATTTTTCAAAAGAAGACATGAAACTGGCCAACAGGTGTGTGTGTGTATATATATATATATATATATATCCAAAAGAAAGGAAATCAGATATCAAAGAGATATCTGCACTCCTATGTTTATCACAACACTATTTATAATATCCAAGATATGGAATAAACCCAAGTGTCCATCAATGGATGAATGGATAAAGAAAATGCAGTATATATACATAGTGGAATATTATTTAGTCATAAAAAATAAAATCCTGTCATTTTCAGGAACATGGATGAGCCTGAAGGACATTATGTAAGTGAAATAAGCCAGGCACAGAAAGACAAATACCTCATGTTCTCACTCATATGTGGGAGCTTAAAGTGTTGATCTCATGGATATAGAGAGTAGAATGTTGTTCACCAGAGGCTGGGTAGGGGGTGGTGAAGAGAGGTTGGTTAATGGGTATGAAGATGCAGTTACATAGAACGAATAAGTTCTAGTGTTTGATAGCACAGTAGGCTGATTATAGTTATCAATAATTTATTACATATTTTAAAACATCTAGAAGAGAAGATTTGGAATGGTCTCAACACAAAGAAATGATAAATGTTTGAGGTGATGGATATCTCAGTTACTCTGATTTAATCATTACACATTGTATGCATGTATCAAATATCACATGTACCTCATAAATACGTACAAATATTATGTATCAATAAAAATGCAAGATAGTCATCTGAAAAAAAAAACACCAGTCCTTCACAAACTTTTCTAAAACCTCAAAGGAGAGGGTATACTTTTCAGCTTATTCTGTGAAACCATTATTAGCCTGGTAACAAAGCCAGACAAAGGTATCACAAGAAAACAAACTACAGACCAATATTTGTCATCAATATAGATGCAAATGCCCTCAACAAAATACTAGCAAACAGATTCCAGCAGCATATAAAAAGTGTTACTAAGTAGGATTTATCCCAGTAATTCAAGGTTGCTTCACCATACAAGAAATCAATCAAGTAATATGTCATATTAATAGAATAAAGGGAAAAATTACATGATCATCTCAATATATGCAAAAAAGGGACTTGAAAAAATTCAGTGCCTTTCATAAAAACACACATAGTAAACTAGGAATAGAAAGAAACCTTCTCAAGCTAATAAAGTGCATATATGAAAAGATCCTATTAATAGTTAACATTATATTTAATGGTGAAACATTTAAACCTTTTCCCCTAAGATCAGGACAAGGATGTCTCCTCTCACCACTTGTATTCAACATTGTGCTAAAAGTTCCAGCCAGAGCAATTACGCAAGAAAATGACATAAAATGCATCCAGACTGGCAAGGAAGAAGTAAAACTATCTTTATTTGCAGATAATGTGATCTTATACATGAAAATACTGCAGAATTCACAAAAAAACTGTTAGAACTCATAAATGAGCTCAGCAAGTTTATAAGGTACAAGATTAAAAGGGAAAAATCAATTATAATATTCAATGAATCAACATTCTGAATTATTTTGACACATTTCTGGTAAAATATATCACTTTTTGTGTTTCTAGTCTGTTTATATGCTATTCCTGAAGGATAGACACCATAAGTAATTCTTGTATGTATGACACTTATTTATCAATCAGTGATTAAAGTTATGAACAATATAATTTGGTAATATGTCATATGCTTTCCAAGGCTACACATGCTCCTGAAGTAAGCTTACCTTGCAGTATGTAATAGAATAAATACATTCTGTTGTGTTAAATAAACAAAATTTTACTGGAAAAATAATCACATGTATTTGTATACATTTTCAATGAACAATGTGAAGGTGATATTAAGAAAATAATTCCATTAAAAATAGAATCAAAGAAGGCCGGGTGCGGTGGCTCACACCTGTAATCCTCGCACTCTGGGAGGCCGAGGCGGATGGATTGCTCAAGGTCAGGAGTTCGAAACCAGTCTGAGCAAGAGTGAGACCCCCCCATCTCTACTGAAAAATAAAAACAAATTAACTGGCCAACTAAAAATATATATAGAAAAAAATAGCCAGGCATGGTGGTGCATGCCTGTAGTCCCAGCTACTCAGAAGGCTGAGGCAGAAAGGATAGCTTGAGCCCAGGATTTTGAGGTACTGTGAGCTAAGCTGATGCCACGGAACTCTAGGCCAGGCAACAGAGTGAGACTCTGTCTCAAAACAAACAAAAAAAAATAGAATCAAAGAAATAAAAGATTAATAATATATTTAGCAAAAGCAAAACTTATACCCTGAAAACTAAAAAAAAAAATCATCAAAAGGGATTAAAGAAGACCTAAATAAATGGAAAGATGACCTATGTTCATGAATTGGAATACTTAATATTGTTAATGGCAAGACTCCGCAAGTTGATCTGTAGAGTCAATATAATGTTTATCAAAAATCCCAGGTGACTTTTACGGGGAAATTGACAAGTTTATACTAAAATTTATTTGGAAATGCAAGAGTATCAGAAAATACAAATCAATCTTAAAAAATAAAAACAAAGATGGAGATCTCACATCTCCCTCGTACATAGCTACAATAACAAGGCTGTCAGCCTCACAGGTATGAGGAAGAAAGGAGTATTTCAGAGGAAGCCAGCACCAGGGACCAGGGGATCCGCCTGAGCTCGAGTCTCCTGGAACATTAAACTGGAATTGAGACTCAAATGATCTGTGCAAAGAGGTCAGCAAAATAAAGGATTTGCTGGGAAAAAAAAAACCACCAAGGCTGTGTGATACTGGCATAAAAATATATACATATATCAATGGATTAGAATCTAGTGTTCAGAAATAAACTTATACATTTATGGTAAAGACAATTCAATGGAGCAATGACTAGTCTTTTCAAGTAACCTTGCTGGGACAGCTAGATATCCATATACAAATGAATGAAGTTGGACCCTTACCTCTCATCATATACAAAAATAATTCAAAACATAAAATGGATCAAAGATCTACATTTAATGGCTAAAGTTATGAAAGTCTTAGAAAAAAACATAGGTGTAAATCTTTGTGAAATCAGGTTGGGCAATGGTTTCATACATATGATACCTAAAGCATAAGCACTCAAAGAAAAAAATAGTAAAATTTTACTTCGTCAAAATTAAAAACTTTTTGTTTCAAAGGACACTATCTTGAAAGTAAAAAGACAAACTACAGAATGGAACAAAATCTTTGCAAATCATATATCTAATATGGGCCTAATATCTAGAATCTATAAAGGACTAATACAACTCAACAATAAAAAGACAAATAATCCAATTAAAAATAGTCAACAGATTTATAGAGACATTTCTCCAAATAAGATATAATAATGGCTATGAAAAGATGCTCAATATCATCAGCCATAAAGAAAATGCAAACCACAATTAAAATAAGATGCCACTTCATACTCATTAGGATGGTATAATAAAAAAGCAGACAATAGCAAGTGTTTGTTAGGATGTGGAGAAATTGGAACCCTCATATAATGCTAGTGGGAATGTAAAATGGTGCAGCTGTTTTGGAAAACAGTTTGACAGACCCTGAAAAAGTTCAACACAGAGTTATTACATGACTTAACAATTCTACTCCTAGGTATATAGCATATATCCAAGAGAAAATAAAACTTAAGTCCATACCAATATTTACAGGAGCATTATTCATAATATCCAAAAAGTATAAATAATCCAAAAGCTCTTCAACTAATGATGGATAAACAAAATGTGGAATATCCATATAATTAAATATTATTCAGCCATAAAAATGAATGAAGTTCTCATTCCTGCTACATGGATTAAACTTGTGACATTATAAGTGAAAGAATCAGACACAAAAGGCTATCCCTTATATAATTTCATTGATATAAAATGTCAACAACAAACAAATCCATGGAGACAGAAAGATTAGAGGTTGCCAGGGACTGCGAGGACAGAGAATGGTTTATGACTGCTAATGGATATGGGATCTCTTTTCAGCGTGATGAAAATATTCTGGAATAACAGTGGTAATGATTGTAGAACCTTATTAATATATTAAAACCTACTGAATTGTATGCTTCAAATGGCTAATTTTATTTTATATGAATTATATCTCAATAAATAAAAGAAACTAAAGAATGATCAGTTAACAAGGAAATCTTAATGTTATTAATAATTAGAAAAATATACAAACTGAACTATAATGGAATAAATTACAACTTGTGAGATGCAGCTAAAGCAATATTTAAAGGAAAAATTTAACTTTAAAGTACTTAGAAATAGATCAAAATTAGTGAGCAAGACAGTAGAGTTAATGCAAAGAAGGTGGAAGAAAGAAAATAACAAAGAGCAAAAACATCAATGAAATAATAATCCAAGAAAAAGAGAATGAATCATCAACAACAAAAGCTGCTCATTTGAAAAGACTAATAAAATGGACAAAACTCTAAAAAAAAATCAAGAAAAAAGGAGAAAGTGAAAAATAGATAATATTGAAAATTAGGGGATATAGTAAGGAATAATAAGAATAAAAATAATACAGACCACTATAAACAAATTCATGCCACTAGAACTGGAAACTTAGATGAAATGGACAATTTCCTTTAAAATATACAAGATCAAAACAGACTTAAGAGGAAAGGTATTGAGACAGACAGCCTTATAACTATTAATGCTATTTAAATTAGATATTAAGTATTTAAAGACAAAGGAGGATGGTGGTCGGGAGCACACCAATCCTGGATAATTGCATTAGGGAATTCTACAAAACTTTCAAAGAACAGATAACCTAATCTTATACAAATCGTCCTAGAAAACACACAAACACATACATACATAGAAAATGGTGCTGATATAACTTCCATGCCAAAAAAAAGACAAATTATTCAAGAAAGGTGCTCTAATACAGCTTAGATATACACATGGTATTTTTAATGCCAAGTACATATCGAAAGTAGAGAAAGTCACATGTGTGTAAAGAAACTTGTGTACAAGGATGTTCATTACAGCACTGCTTGAATTAGTGAAAATGGGGAGACAACCTTACTGTTTCATACTAAATAAATGGATAAATAAATTGATTTGTTCATACAATTCAGTACTGAAAAGCAGTTAAAAATGAAAGATTTATAACTATGTTTGTGGATATGAAATAGTTCACCAAATTTTGTTGAGTGACAAAAGCCAGTTATAAAAGGATAGGTACAGTATAATACCTTTTAATTAAGGTTTCAAAGTGCATAAACTGACTATACACTGTTTGTTGAATGTATGCATATGTAGTGATGGTTATATAAAAATATGAGCTACAATAATCTCAAAATCTCCTTGGCAATTTGTCAAATCAAGTAGATATTTTGTAAATCAAGATAAATACTTGCTGAAAAAATACAGCAATTAAAATATACTCTGTCAGGCCGGCACTTCTTTCTTTTTTTCATGTGCTGGGCCCTTTCCCCCTCTCTCTGTGGGAAAGTAAAATAAACTTTTTGCTTCTTTCTATCTTAATATATATATATATATATATACTCTGTCGATATAGATCTCAAAAACATAATGTAAAATGAAAAAATGTTGCAAAAGAAGACATTTAGTGTGATTTTATATAAGGATTAAATATACAAAAAATCCTGTGAAATATTTATGAATATATACATATATAGTAACAGTATAATAATATGCATTATAATTATACATATCAAGCTCTAGAGAAGAGGCAAAAAGGAAAAGTTGAGGAGCACAACTTTAATTGCTACAATAATATTTTATTTTTAAAAAAGGAAAAGAGTTCTGAAGCAAATATGACAAATTGAAAATTCTTGTTAGGTTTGGTGGATACATAGGTGGTTATATTATTTTCTGCACTTCGGTATGTTTGAAATATTTCATAATTAGACAAAATAAAATAAAACTAGAAGTCCTATTAATAAGAATGTACATTCCCCAAATTGCAAATAAGTTGATATTTTGATCTAAAAAGATAAAATCTAACCCTTTGGTTATTAAAATGTACACCTAATCCAAAAAGTTACTGAAATTAGCCTGAATTAACTTTCTACTGCTGCTGTGATAAATTACCACACATTTAGTGGCTTAAAGCAACACAAATTTATTCTCTTAGAGTTCTAGATGGCAGAAGTCTCAAATGAAACAAAGGTGTTCACAGGACTAGTTCCTTCTGGAGGTTCTAAGGGAGAACTCTGTTTCCTGCCTTTTCCAGCTTTTAGAGGTCACCTGAATTCCTTGCATCTTAGCCCATTTATTCATATCAAAACCGGAAGAGTAGCTTCAAATCTCTCTCCCTCTGCTTCTCTTGTCACATTGCCTTCCCTCTTATAAGGACTCCTGTAGTTGGGCCTACCTGGATAAACCAGGATAATTTCCCCTTCTCAAGCTCCTTAAGTTAATCATGTCTTCAAAGTCTTTTTTGCCATGTGAGGGAGCATGTCCACAGTCCTCAGGGTTAGGATGTGGAGCTATTGGGGGGCATACTTGTTCTTTCTAATGACAACCTTCTTTTTAGGCTTTAAACCAATAATAATTAATGACAATAAATAAGAAGCAAGAGGAAATGATTTGAGCAAGAGGAAATGATTTGAGGCCAGAGATGTTGCTTAACATCTTATGTTGCATAGGACAGCCCCCACAACAAAGAATTTTTGGCTCAAAATTTATTAGTGCTGAGGTAAGAAATTCTGTCCTAAGGGTAATGGGAACTTTTGAAAGATTTTAAGTAGGTAAGTAATCAAATATTACATATATTTTAAGACTGATATCTTTTATGTCTAATGTCAATGTAGAGAACTGATGGTGATCGGAGATGGCTGGTTATAGGTAGGCTAATTAAGAGACTTTTGTAAAAGTCCAGGCAAAAGATGATTGTGGAATTGCCTAGGGTTGTGGCAGTGGTAGGAAAGAAAAATGAAAGAATTCAAGTTTTACTTTAAAGGTAGAGACCAGAGGACTTGTTGGAGGATTGGATGGGTGGTGCTGAAGGAAACAGAGGAATCCAAGATGATATCCACATTTCTGGCTTTAGTTGATGGGTGGAAGGATAGAGGTACAAATTAGGGAGCAAAAAGATTGAGAGGGGCAAAGTGTGAAGGGAGAGATGATGTCAATTTTGATCGTAGTAGTTTTGAAGCACCTACTTAACATAAAAGTGAAGACGAGAAGGCATTGCATAGATGTGCATATTTGGAACTCAGAAAAATCTAGGCTGGAGAGACATATTCATGAACTTTCCATCTTGAGCAACAAACAGAGAAATCTGGAATGTCTGGGGTCACGTCTTTACTTTCTGAAAACAGTATCATGGAAAGATACTGCTGCTCTACCCTCAGAACTGTTTCTAGGTATCACTACTGGAGATACTTGCTATTGATTGGATCATAGGGCTTACACAGCCTCACATTTCTTATATTCTGTAAACCAATATTCATGTTGTTTAAATGAAAACCAAGCAGGTTTTACTTTCATAAATCATGAAGAGTCAAAGATGCACATGATTGTATGGATTTACCATTTCATACTTGAAGCTAAAGATAAGGTTTGAGAGATCTAGTGTCTTAATTGTTTTCCTATACCTCTGGGACTCAGTTCCATTGCATGTGGAAGAAATGACGAGATATAATGCGCTATTGGCCAAGTCAAATCCCTCTATTGCCCTAGATTTCACTACATTAAATGATCAATGAATCTGTCCACTTCTCTCCACCTCTGCTGCCATGATGCTAGTGCAAACCACACCAACTCTCTTCTGGACTTCTGCAGCAGGCTCATAATTGATCTGTCTGTTTTCAGTCTTATATTCTCAATCCATTCTTCAAATAGCTGACAATATTAATAATTCAAAAACATAAATTAGAGATCACCGCTTATGTCCTTAAACATCTTCCAGAAATTTCTCCTGGCACTTACAGCAAAATCAAAATCCTCACCAAGGCTTTCCATGGTGTATATTTTGCCTACCTCTTCATTATCTCATACACTCTCCCCACACTCACCATGTTCCAGACACACCACCCTTCCGTATGGGCCAATTTTGCTCTTGCTTCAGGGTCTTGGCACTTGCTATCACCCCTTCTTGGGCTGTTCTCTCCCCAAATATTCACATAGAAGTAGCCTTCCCAACTTGCAGGTCTTAGTTTGAATGCCACCTCCTCAGACAGGGCTCTCTCTGCCTCCATTTATTTTCTGTATTACATTGGACCACTTGCTTAACTTTTCTAAGCCTCAGTATCCTCATCAGTGCAATGAAGGTAAGGAGAGTTCTTATCAACAAAGATGGAAAGTTTAATAAATGATTCCAAGAAAACTGGTTAGCCATTTGGAGAAAGATAAAATGAGATCCATTTTTACACTGTGCATAAGGATAAATTATATATGGATCAGAAATCTCAGTGTAAAAAATGGAAGTAAACAAGTCCTAGAAGAAAACATAGATGAATTCCTCTGTAACCTGGGTATAAGGAAAGGTTTTCTAACTATGGCTCAAAATGAAGAGGCAATTAAAGAACAGACTGATACATTTGACTACATTTTAGAAAACACTTATGCATATAAAAAAGTAATACCATGAACAAGGTGAAAAACAACTGGCAGAAAATATTTGTAACATATATCATAAAGGGCTGATATCCCTAGCATAAAAAGAACTCTTAAAAATTTAGAGCAAAGACCAAAACCTGGTAGAAAAATGGGTAAATGACATGAACGAACAATTCACAGAAATTTTTAAATAGCCTTTAAATATTGAAGGGATATTCAATTTTCCTCATAAGAATAATGCAAAAGAAAACTACACTGAGATACCATTTTTCACGTACCAGATTGGCAAAGACTAAAAAGTATAATAAACAGCTCCGTTGGTGAAGCTGAAGGTAAACAGGCACTCTCTTGCATTGCTGGTTGGAATGTAAATTGGTACAACTCCTATGGAAGGGAATTTGGCGATGCTAAACACACCTACATATGCATGTACTTTTGACTTAGAAATCCCACTTTGTCCTGAACATTCACGTCCACCAATACAAGAATACTTTTGCATGGGGTTATTCGTTGCATCATAGCTTGCAATTGCACAATATTGCAGTGATTGAATAAACTATGGTACACCCATACACTGGAGTACAATGCAGTTTTGAATAAGAATTTTTTTGTAAAATAATGAGGAAGATCTCTATGAGTAGATGTGGAGTGATTTCTAGGTTACAGTATTAGGTGAAAAAAGTGCAAAACAGCATATAGTCTATGTGCGCTATATTTTGTTTAAGAAAGAAGGGTAAGTAAGAAAATTTCATGCATCTGTTTATTTGTCCAAAACTAAAGCACACAAGAAGTATAAACTAGAGACTAATAAGATTTGTTTCCATAGGGTAAAGGTGGGAACATGGTGGAAAAGATAGATAGGAATGGAATAGGTCTGACATTTCTCTGAATATACCCTTTTGAATATTTCTAACTTTTGGAATGGTGTTAATGTTTCACATACTCAAAAAAAAAAAAAAAGAAAAGAAAAGAAAACCAATAAAATCAACAAAGATTGGGGGAAGCTCTAAAATTGTGGACAAATAGAAACAAATGAACTAAACTTTGTCTTAAATTCGGTAACATAATTACACTGAAGCGTGGAAAACGAAAACTAATTCAAGTAACTTTTTCCTTTCATACTTGAGATCTTTCTTTCTTTCCCTCCCTCTCTCCCTTCCTTCCTTCCTTCTTTTCTTCTTTCTTTCTTTTTTATTTCAGCATATTAAGGGGGTACAAATGTTTAGTTTATATATATTGCCTTTGCCCCACCTGAGTCAGAGCTAAGAGCGTGTCCATCCCCCAGACTGTGCACACCGCACCCATTAGGTATGAATATAGCCATCCCCTCCTCCCACCTCCCACCTGCCCAACAGCTGATGAATGTTACTGCTATATGTTCATATCTTATTGCCAAACAAGAATTTCTGAGAAATGCTAGATTTATAAATGATTAAAAGCACACTTGTTTTTGGTCCAATTTTATGGAAAATGATGTTGTTTTTCAAATTGGTAAGTGATTAGTTCTTTGTTTTGTGAATATATGTTCTTTATTATGTTAAAGACATAGTTGACTATTCCCGATGTTAGCTATAAATAGGAATTGGATTTCATCAGATGGTTTTTTTTGGCATTTACTGGGATAATCATATATTTTTCAATAACATTGCTATTTTCTGATGAAATTATCTTTACATTTCTGGGATAAACAGTACTCGATCAAGTCTTAAAGTTAGTTTAATACATTTCTGTATTTTATTTGGAGCATTTTAGTTAAAATATCCGCGTCAATGAGAGGCAGTGTAGCATACTAGATGAAGTAAGAGTCTGAGTTCAAATCCAACTGGACCTCAGTACTCTGTAGTAGTTAAAAGCATAGGCTCTGCCATGGGAGAAAACTGATTTAGTGCCTTGGTTCTGCTATCTAATAGTTTTGTTACTTTTTTACTTTGGACAAGCCTCACTTTTCCTATTTTTATGGAAACATAATAATATTTACCATATATGGATTATTGTGAGGACCAAATGAGCTAATGTGAAAAATGCTTAGTACAGTGCCTGGCATGAAGTAGTGCCACATTAAATGGTTGCTATTATAATTATTATATTCCTAAGTGAGACTAGGTCTTATTTTTCTTTTTTATTTCACGCTTACCTTTTGCATTATTCTTATGCTTTTGTGTCATTTTTATCTGTATCATTCTTAGCACATTTCCCTCTGAGGATAATTTTAAGAAATATGCTGTACTTTTCAATAATCAAGGATAATTTGTATAATATATTCTTCAAAGTCTTGGGAGAAAAATTGCTTTGTAAACCCATCAGGCCCAGGTGTGTTTTGAGGGATGTAGTTCTTGAATGTTTGTTCTGTTTTCTTCTACATTTATTAGATTCTGTCCAGATAATTCTGACAGTTTTGTCCACATGAAAAAAAAATACTGTTTCCGAAATTGTCTTTGCAACCTGAGAATTGTCGATCAATTTACTATCTATGCTTGCAATTATTTTGGCATTAAACTAGTTACTGGATTGCCTTATCTTTTCTTCTGTAAGAAACAGAGAATACATCATTTTACAAAGAGTTTGCCTTGGAATCCAATATTTATTTGATTGTCTAAACCTTTTTCATAACCAGATTCAGCTTTTTGTTTCTGTTTATTTAATCAGAACCCTTACGTGAACTACAAACTCCAAATTCCCAACTGAATGAAAAATGATTTCTTTTTCAGGAATGAACGAATAATTGGTATCTGTAGTTCTTAAACCACCATTAAATGTCCAGAGGCTTCTGAATGGAATGACCACAAATGGGGCTGCAGCGTGTGGAGCTGCAGAACAGAACACAGCAGCAACAAATAGTACTACCATTGATAGTATTAGGCTGGTGAGAATAAATCTGCAGGTTCAAAACCGTAGGCAGATTCTTCACCTGTCATCCATAGCACAGCCCTGCCCACAGGTCCAATAATACAGGTTGGTTATCTGTTTAAAAGAATGATAAATGAGTTATGTGGGTTAGCAGAAGAGTAAAAGGATAATTCTGATAGAATATACTGAGTGTTCAAAAACTCCTCAAAACCATGGTGCACTGATATATGAGAAAGTTTAACGTTTCACCTATCCGGCATCTTTAAAAACACAGAAACATTTGTTTGGTAGTGGACTACAATAATCCTTTTGTTACTAAACCATTACATAACCTTTAGAATTCTTTTCTGCATCAAAGTTAATTATACTTACTGGAAGAACTTGCTACTTGAGAGGGTACTACATCCTTACCCAAAGTCTTAGCCTTACATTTTTATGTGTAAGTGTCCATTTCAAGCATTAAAATGTAGTTAGAGCACAGGAAGCATGTTCCCTACGTGTGTTGAGATGTTTGCTTACCTACTTCTTTTGACTGGCTCAGGGAGAGGTACAGGACTGAAATCTGAAATCCAAGTGTTGCAAGACACTGACCTTTGAAGATCCATCAAGATATTGGTTCTGTCATGCTTGAAGCTCTGACTTGCGTGGGGCAAAGGCAATATTATGTAACCTAAACATTTGTACCCCCATAATATGCTAAAATAAAAAAAATTTAAAATATTGATTCTGAGATGATTTCAAAATGCAATATGGGAACAGGTGAAAGTATTCAGAGACTATAATGTACATACATTATTGTAAGAATTCATCTAGTATATCAGTCAGTACACAACTCTATTGTTCCTGGGTCATGCCCACAATTATGCCTAAGAGGAATAACAGAAGAGAAAATGTTGGCTACCTCTAACCACTCTACTAAAGTGGAAAGTAATTCCAAGGTGAGTCTATCCTAGAGAGCAAATGGGCCTTTTTAAAATGCTGAAGGGAGGTAGCAGCAATTTCCTAGCACCTTTGAAAACACTCCCCAGTGGCTTGGTGACATAGAAATTTGCCTAGCTTCATTTGGGGAGGTCATGCCACCCTAGATAAAAGGAAGACAGTTTACCAGGCTGAAATTTGTTTGTAAGGTTGCTCTCCCCTCCAGTGTGGGAAAGAGACAATAATGAAGTATCATTTGCAACTTTCACTGCCCAGGAATTTCAAGCAAGAGGCAGTATCGTTGAAACTATACTATCCCCAGAACTAGCAAATTGACTGATGCATGCCTGAAATTTATGATAAAGCATTTATTTCAGCAATTCAACAACCAGAAAATTGAGCCAATTTGTGAGGTATCAGGGAAATCCCGAAGTGTCCCACAGGATGTGTGAATTGAAATGGTGGACAGAGGTAAGAGAACTGGTGTTGACCCAAGTTATGTTTAGTATAAAGACTCCTTTGTTGGCTCACTGCGATAACAGGTCCTCATTTGTTAGATCCTTGGGTATAAAGTTATATAATTCAGCCTTGCCCTTCTCTCCAGCCTACTGTGGTAGCCAACACCTCCTAATTTTAGCTGTGGTAGTTCCTGGACTGCCAAAGCCACTTCCTATCTGTCAGGCAAATTTGACTTTTACAGTAGTGCAGGTAATTTGGTAAACTTGAAGGAAGGTGGGGAAAGGTAGATAGGAATTACAGTCTTTTTTTCCCTTTTTCCAGGTAACCAGAAACTCTCTGTTTGACTAGTGCTAGGATTCTACCCATTATAACAAAGCATCAGACACTATCCCTGCACGTTGCCCTGATGATTTTCACAATACTTGCCAACTCCATCAGGGATTTTCTGGATTATTTGAAGGGCAGTTTGTACCCACTCTTCTTCCAACTATTCTGATCCTGCTCCTATTATCTTGCATTTAACAGAGATTGATTTCTTGCCTAAAATTAGCTGGAGAATTCTATTTGGATCGGTCCATCAGAATTAAAAAGTATAATTAGCCTCAGAATTCACTCCACTGTGCAACTTAACTGCTGCTTAAATATTTCCTGCAATGGTTTTGCACTTTCTGCAGAGCATGTAGAACTGTGTCCTCGGGTGAAGCAGTTGATTGCAGGAAAGCAGTCTTGAATTGCTATGAGCTTGTCACTGACGATCCGGCATATGCGTGTGTCAACTACAATTGTCCTCATAAAATTAAATAAAAGCACGAGTTTATTATTGTGGGGCTCCAATTAAGGGACAGCTGGTGCTTCTGTTACACTTGCATTAAATCGAAACTTGTAATTTAGCTGTCCAGATGCACACTTTTTAATCAAAATATAAAATTGCATTTGCTTTGTCCAGTTTCCATTCAAAAGTGTCTGGAACCTTACCTCTGGGCTCTTCCTACCCTGCAAACTCCGTGGAAGTAGGGGAACTATTTGCACTGATCAACATTTCCCTCTCTGAAGTTCTTACAGGGAAATAAAGGATTGCGGCATTTATAGCAGGGAGAGGAGCCAGGAAGGCAGCTGGTGAGTATTTATTTATTTGGCCTGTGATGAGTTGATATATTTATTGACTAAGGTCATTTTTGAAATTACCTATTATGCCTCACCTGTCTCTGAAGTTATCTATAAGCGTACAGCTTGGAACCACACCGCCTGTCTCACTGGCACTTCGGTTCCCAAAGCTCTAGAAACTTTGCTTGCCCCCACTGCAACTCCCACCCCCGCCTCTGGGGATGTGTGCATGCTCCGCTCGTTTTCGCTTTTGTAAAATCGAATGTTATGATTTGTCCCCCTTTCCCTTATTAATGAAATGGCAAAGGGCATTTGCAGCGGGGGCTGGGCCGCCGGATCTAGGGGAGAGGCGCCACACCCCCTGAGAATAAAGCCCGCGCTGCGCACTCGGAGAACCATGCACGAATGAGCGAACCACACAAAGAATATGTTTCGCGACGAAACAGCGCCCTACAGGAAGAAAGTGCCCGCACTCGGAGCGTGATCAGGAGCGCGACTTTTTGGCGCTCTTTGGGAGCAGCGAGGAGGCGGAGGACAGAGAGTCCCGGGGTGGGCGCGGGAGCAGAGGCAGCACGCGGCCGGATTCCCGCCCGTTCCGCAGCGGCGAGCAGGGACTGGCAGCGGCGCGCGGGGCCAGGTGAGGTTTGCGGCGGCAGCGGCGATGCGGGGCGCGTCGCGCTACCTGGCCGGACGGGGCGGGGCCGGGCAGCCGCACGCGCCGCTTCCCAGCCGAGCGCGCCAGTCGCACGCGCGCTGCGCTGCTCCGGTGCCTGGCAGAGTTTCACAGGAGTTGCCGTTTTGGCGCCCAAAGCCCCCTCACTACTGCCGTTCCCGCCGCGCGTCCCGTGGCTCAGGCTCCGGGCACAGAGAGCCGGGGCCCCCTGGCCCAGGCTGTCCGGGGTCGGTGGGCACCGGCCCGGGTGCAGGGCACGCCTTTGGCTCAGGCCAGGCGGGGTTTGGGCCGGGGTTGCCATGGCAGCTGCTAGCCGGGCGGGAACCCCACGCCCGCCCGCCCGCCGCGAGGGAGCTGGGGCGTTCCGAGGTGTGCTCCAAGTGGACTGAACCAAGAGGAGGGGAGAGGAGGGGAGGGCCGGCCCGGTCCCCTATCGCCTCCCCCAGCCCGCCGGCCTGCCCCGGGAAAGGGCCCCCGTGGAGTGGAGAAAAGAAAATATTCTTTCCTCCGGGCATGAAAGAGGCTCGCAAAAGCACGGGGTGGGAAGAGGGCAGACGGGAGCGAGGGATTGTCGCCTCCGTCCGAGAGTCCGCATGTGCGTGTCTCTAGACTTGACATTTTATACCCCATAGCGGCCGACTTGGAGCCGGGTTGCACGTCCCAGCCCTGAAGTTATGTAGGTGGGGCGGGCTTTAATTTGCTTATATCTAATGATTTCAGGAACCTCACTTTAAAATGGCGGCATTCAGTATACACCCCTGCTAAAGGCTCTCTCCCCCAGCACCGGGGCCACCTCGCGCAGCGCTGCTTTTGCTTCTGCCGCTAACAGATGGCATGTGCCACTGTCGCTGCTGCTGCCCCTACCGCTGCCGCTGAGAGCAGGGCCCCTTAGCCTCTGGGTTTGCGCTAGCAGCATAAGGTAAGGCTGGAGATGAGTTGGGATTTGTAATAGTGGCTTCCTTTTTAGGATGTGGACGAAATAATGCCTTTTAAACTTTATGTTACCAAATGGCAAATAGAAGGAAAAGTAATCCTGCAACTTTGTTGCGATTTTAGTAGAGTTTTAATTTTTCTCCTCCTTTTCTTCTCCTTCCTCCTGCTCCTTCCTTCTCCTCCTCTTCCTCCTCCTCCTCCTCCTTCCTCCTCTTTTTCCTTCTCCTCTTTCGTCTACCTTCCCTCCTTTCCTTCCTTTTTTTCTACTTTCTTCTTCCTTTTTTCTTTCTTTTTTTTTGTAATTTAAAGGAATTTCTTGCATGGCATATCATCAGCAAATGCTATTAACAGTCGATTTCCCCATTTTCGTGCAACATCGTGAGCAGTACCACAGCTTCCTTGCAGAACCTTGTCTCCTCCCACCCTGGATCAATACATTTGGGCAACTCTCGTTTACTACTGGGGTCTGAAGGGCATGAGTGTAGATTTTAGGGGACTATTGTAAAAAGGTAACTTCAGTTTTTAACACTCACACAATAACCTTTTATGGGAAGAAAACGAAATTAAACACAGACTAGTAATGAAAGTTGGCATTTCAGTGATTCATTTGTGTAGTTTTATAATTATTGTAGTAGACCTACTGTGTGTTTTTCTGAGCCCTGTCTACTGGTTGTCATATATAGATACAACAGATGAATTTGTTGTTGCTCTAATTAAAGTAATGTGTTTTAGAGGAGTTCTTTTCTCATAGATGTTCTTAAATTGCTGTTTGTGAATTGAGCTCAAATGCACACTACGTATGCGTGTATAGCATTCACAGGAAAACATCAATTAAAACAACACTCTTGCAAGATTTAATTTTGAAATGATTGGTAATTTTTTACTATGCTGACTCTCTGGTTTAATCAATAAATGTTTGGGTGATTACTGAGATAATGGTTGGAAAACAGACTGTTGATATAGCTTTACAAGTGACTAAACATCAGTGCTTAATATAATTCATCCGAGTTTTGTTTTGTTTCTTTTCCCCCTCTGATGAAAGGTGTATTGACAATGAGGCTTATCAAAGACCTTAGATTTTTCCTCATTATATTGACATTTTCTTTGGCCTATGCAAAGCTGGTCCTTTAAGTACTTCTTAAAGTCCTTTTTAATTTTTTTTTCTAATATGCAATACTTTGGGGAGGTGCTTTCCTATTTATCAAAACTTCTTTAACATAGCCTAAATGGGTTTTTGTCCACTGCTCAGCTCATATTATTCTACCTCTGTCCACTTCTTATTTCTCCCAAAGCAGTAGAAGCTACTTGGTTGGCAGACACTCTTGCTACTAAATTTAGCAAGTGTCAGAAAGGGGGGGGGATTGTTTTGCACCTATTAAACATGGTGCAGTTTTCCTGCCCAGGTGCTATAGTCTACCTAGAAACAAAGAATCAAACCATTGTTTGCAATGGAATTTACTATACAATAAATTTTGCCTCAGTTTTTCAGATTATTGTTGAGAGAAGCATGTGGGGCAGAAAGGAGAGTTCCTGCAGATAGAGGAATACATGTATTTTTGCATGGATGACAAAAAGCAACTTCTCCCATTTTAGTGATTACATACTTAGATCATAATTCAGTAAACCTTGCTTCCGGATGTGCTGCTGAAAGACTTTGGACCAAACACATCCTTTAAAAAAAAATAGTAAAAATACTAAACCTTGGGTCCAGAATAGACAAACTAAACTGATGTCAGAGTCATTAGGAGGAAATTTTGCCAGTTAACATTCTGCTGCCTCATATAGAAATGAGATTGGAGACCTTATATGAAAACATAAGTGAAGGAGTTTATCAGAAAAAAAAAATATTTTAAGAAAGAATTGATACAGTGCTGGGCTAGAGGTGGTGACTGCATGTTTTGCTGTACTTCTAAGAGCTACTTCATTTCTCTAATTTCCTTTGCTGCTTTAAGCACTTGTAATGACTCCCAGGGCTATTATAAAGTACCTTTTTTTCTCAACTGTCCACTTCAGGCATTTCACAACAGCTGCTTTTTATGATTATGAGCTGGTAGCCAAAGTATCTTTGGTATTCCCTTGACCCACCCTCTACCTAAATAATGCTTTTCACAAAGTAGGTGTTTACTAAATGTTGAATTAAAAAGAAAAATGGATAGTTTATAAACTCACAGAGGAGCAGATTTTGTGCACAATGTTCATTTTAAACAGAAGACATTTTTGTGCACTTGCAAGAACCTAAAAATTTAAAGTAGATTAGAGTGTACATTCCCCTAATAGCCTGCATTCTCTCTGTCTCAAATGGGTTCTCTTGCCTCCTATTGTACTTCCAGGCACTCTTGTAATTCATCCTTTTGACCAGTAGGTGTATTATTATCTGTCCAGCTTCGCAATATGAAAAAGTAATTACAGCAGCTTGGGAATAAAAAAGGTTTTGTCTCTTGAGTGGCTGTACAGTACTGCACATGCTGGAACAGTGATAGTGTCTTGGCTGTTGTGCAGATGTTGACAATATAGTATGAAGTGCAATTTTGTTCTCCACCCAGCTGTCTTTATGTGTAAGGGAGGAGGGGAGGGAAGGAACGGAGTAAGAAGTGCCCTAAAGTGATGAAGATTTCGATTCATAAAATTTTACACTTATCGTGCCCGTCAATGCATGAGTGGATTGTTAAAATCTGGTACAATATTAAATTTATTAAGACTTGTTTTGTGGTCTAACATATAATCTCTGGAGAATGTTCCATGTGTGCTTGAGAAGAATGTATGTTCTTCTGCTATTGGGTGGAATGTTCTGTATATGTCCGTTAGGTCCAATAGTGTTGTTCAAGTCTTATGTTTCCTTATTGATTTTCTCTGTGGTTGCCCTATCCATTATTGAAAATGGTGACATATTGAAATAAACTATTATTGTGTCATTGCTTATTTCTCCATTCAATTTTTGTCAATTTTTGCTTCATACATTTGAGTGTTGTGATGTTAGGTACATATATATATATTTACAACTGTTATATAATATTTTCCTGTTGACAGACCTTTTATTCTTATATAATGCCCTCCTTTGTCTCTTGTGACAGTTTTTGACTTAAAGTCTATTTTGTCTGATATAAATATGACTACCCCTGATCTCTTGTAGTACTATTTGCATGAAATACCTTTGTTGATCTTTTCACTTTCAGCCTATGTATCTTTACATTTAAGATGAGTCTCTTGTAGACAGCATATAGTTGGATCTTGTTTTTCTTTAATCCATTCAGCCACTCTATAAGTTTTGATTGGGGAGTTTAATCATTTACATTTAAAGTGATTGCTGATGGGGCAAAACTTACTATTACCATTTTTTAATTGTTTCTGTCTTGAAGCTATTTTGTCCCTCTTTTCCCCTCTTGCTTCCTTACTTTGTGTTTCATTGATTTTTCTTACGAACATGCTTTGATTCCTTTCTCATTTTCTTTTGTGTACATTCTATAGGTATTTTCTTTGTGGTTACCATGAGGTTTACATAAAATATCTTATAGTTATAATAATCTATTTTAAGCTGGTAACAGCTTAACTTCAGTTGTGTACAAAAAATACTCTTTCACATCTCTCCATCTCAACTTTATGTTATCAATGTTACAAATTACATCTTTATATATTGTGTATCTGTTAACATAATTTTATTTTTTTCCATTTCTATAGGTCTTTATTTTTTCATTTTTTTAAATTTCAGAATATTATGGCAGTACAGATGTTTAGGTTACATATATTGCCTTTGCACTGCCCGAGTCAGAGCTACACTCATGTCTATTTCCCAGACAATGCACACTGCACCTATTAGGTGTGAATATACCCATCCCTTTCTCCCCTCTCCCACCTGCCCAACACATTATGAATGTTACTTCCATATGTGCACATAAGTGTTGATCAATTAGTGCCAATTAAATGGTAAGTACATGTAGTTTTTGTTTTTCCATTCTTGTGATAGTTCACTTCAAAGAACGGGCTTCAGCTCCATCCAGGATAATATAAGAGGTATTAGTTCACCATTGTTTTTTGTGACTGAGTAGTACTCCGTGGTATCCATATACCACATTTTATTAATCCACTCATGTATTCTTAGGCACTTCAGTAGATTCCACATCTCTGCAATTGTGAATTGTGCTGCTATAAACATTCGAATGCAGCTGTTTTTATTATAGAATGTCTGTTTTTCCTTTGGGTAAATACCCAGGAGTGCGATTGCTGGATCAAATGGCAGTTCTACTTTTCATTCTTTGAGGTATCTCCATATTACTTTCCATAGAGGTTGTACCAATTTGCAGTCCCACCAACAGTTTATGAGTGTTCCTATCTCTCTGCATTCATGCCAACATTTATTGTTTTGGGACTTTTTGATAGAAGCCATTCTCACTGGAGTTAAGTGATATCTCATTGTGGTTTTGATTTGCATTTCCCTTATGTTTAGAGATGTTGAGCAATTTTTCATATGTTTGTTGGCCATTAGTCTGTCTTCTTTTGAAAAGTTTTTGTTCACGCCCTCTTTGCCCATTTTTTTAATGGGGCTGTTTGATTTTTTTCTTGTTAATTTTCCTGAGTTCTATATAGATTCTAGTTATCAGCCCTCTATTGGATGTGTAGCATGCAGATATTTTCTCCCATTCTGTAGGTTCATTCTATGATAGTTTCCTTGGCTATGCAGAGAAAGACCCCATATAGCTCATAAAGGCATTTTTACCTGTGTGTTGTTGATTTTTCTCTGGGGGAATGAGGGCTGGAACTTACTATTCTTCCATTTTGCTCTGAAACATCTATTTCTATGCCATGGTTTTATATAATTTGAAATTTCTTAATAATGCTATACTTTTTTTTCTTCTTAGCCAGTTATTGTCAAATTAGTTTTTTTGAAATGTCCTGACCAAAACAGGGTTCAACGACCAAATAAATTTTGGAAATTCTGGCTTAAATAAGGTTAAATTGATTTCTTTTTTCTTTTTTGAAAGAGGACCCAGAGCCCTTAGTATGCTAATGAACACTGAATCTCCAAGAAAGCAAGTAGTTTCACAAGCCTATTTGATTGTGAAACCCTCTTTAATTTTCTTCCCAGAGCATTTAGTAATATCTCTAAGGAACCCTTAACACATTTCAAAACAGCAGACAAGATGTTGGGGCAGCCCCAGTGCCTGGTTTGCCCAGCATTCCATGGTGTGCCTGATGAGAGCTCAGGTCTTTGGTGAACCCAGTGAAATAATCTAAAGTTGGTTGGTGGGCTTGAGACATGGCTAGGCTCCTCTGGGAAAGGCCAAATTGGTTTTGGGTTTATACAATAGTTACACATAAGGAGACCCTTAGCCTTGGTGGGAGGCCAGGCCTTTGGGCAAGTAAGAGCAGGAAGGCTTGCATAACCTGGGTGGCTAAGGAGAAGCCGGCTGATGACATGAGTTTGTAGAAGCAGTTCTGCCTCTTAAGGGGCTAAGAAGAAGGTTCCTAAGCCATGCCTGGGAAGGATTCAGTAAAGTGGCAAAAGCTATACTATGATATATTTCATGATAAGCTTAGGATGTCAGTAGACAACAGCCTTTAAGCTTGGAGCATTGGAATTAGTCATATGTGCCTTTTGGATCAGTGAGGAGATAAATAAATTCAGTTATAACTACATTATTCTCCTGCTGCAAAAACTGTGGTATACAATGGTTTCAATGGTTTACCCCAAAATGGTAGCTCTTATTTGGATTTTGAATTTGGATTGTTAGGTAGGAGGAGTTTATAAGGTGCATGGCAGCAGCCAGTGCAAGTTAAATGGGGAAATAGAGCTTTGAAAGGGCTTCCAAATGGACTCTTGGTATATGACTCATCTACATGGAGCCTGTGTCCTTACCACGGTCTAGACCATCTAGAAAAATGCTGCTGATGGGCACACCAGTGACCTGGGATATTGTTAAAATGCAGATTCTGCAGTGGAATTGTAGCAGGTCCTGAGATCCTATTTCTCTAACAACCTCCCAGGTGATGTGAATGCTGCTGGTCCGTGGAACACATTTTGAGTGGCAAGGATCTGGAACATAAGAGAGGCAAGGAATTTGCAGCACTCTTTTATACATAGTAACTTCTGTTTTTTTCCTTACACTCTCTATAGGCTTAATTCACCAAAACTTATTTAGGTTACCATTTTATAGATGGGGAATGCTAATACCCAGAGGATTTCCTGGGTCCTTCCTCATCATTTGATTTATCAGTGAAGCTAGAAGCAGAACACAACATGATTATTTTTTTTAAAAAATAAAACTTATTTTTAAGGACAGTTTTAGATTTACAGAAAAATTATCATACAGATCATACAGAGAGTTCCTATATATCCCACACTCGGTTTTCCAATTATGGTATATTTGTTACATTTAATGAATCAATAATGATACACTATTAATAGTGAAAAGCCATACTTTATTCAGATTTCCTTGGGTTTTTTTTTCTGATGTTCTTCTGTCCTAAGATCCCACAGTATCCTAAATACCACATTACAGCATTGCATTTAGTCATCATGTCTCCTTTGTCTCCTCTTGTCTGTGACAGTTTCTTAGATTTTCTTTGTTTTTGATGACCTTGACAATTTTGAAGAGTGCAAGAGTACTCTTCAAAATTTTGGTCTTGACAATTTTGAAGAGTGCAAGAGATCAGGTAGTTTGTAAACTGTCTTTCCACTGGGCTTTGTGTGATGTTTTTCTCATGAATAAGTTGTAGAAGAAGTCCACAAAGGTAATGTACCATTATCATCATTTTATATAAAGGTACTTACTCTCAACATGTTTTATATCTGTTGATGTTGACCTTGATCACCTGGCTGAGATAATGTTTGTTGTCAGCTTGCTCCAATGCAAAGTTACTCTCCCACACCATCCTCCCCCTTCCTGCTTTCCATACTGCACTCTTTGGAAGACGGTCATGTGCAGCCCACAGTTAAGGAGTGGGGACATTATACTCCACCTCCTTGTAGAGTGTCTACATTAATTATTTGAAATTCTTCTGCATGGGAAATTTGTTTCTTATTCCCCATTTATTTATCTATTCAATCATTCATATCAGTATGGACTCATGGATATTTATTTTATACTTTGGGTTATAATGCAATGTTACTTTATTTTGTTGCTCACATTGTTTAAGTTTTGGCTCTTGGGAGCCCTTTCAGCTGGCTCTTGTGTCCCTTTGACACATTCCCATCGTTGTGAGTTTGTTTGTTTGTTCTGAGTATTACCTTACTTTCTGGCACTATATGATGCTACAGGCTCATATTGTATATTTCCTGCCCCAGTCCTAGAATCAGCCATTTTCTCAAGGAGCCTTGTTTCCTTATATTGGAGAATGGTGCTAGAAACTGTGATGGCTAATTTTATGTGTCAACTTGCCTGAGATGCCAAGTTAGCTGGTACAATATTTCTGGTTATGTCTGTGAGGGTGTTTCTGAAAGAGATTAGTATTTAGATCAGTAGACTGAATAGAGCAGGTCCACCCTCACTCATGTGGATGGACACTGTCTAATCCATTGAGGGCTGGTATAGAACAAAAAAGCAGAGGAAGGATAAATTATTTCTCTCTCCTTGAGTTGAGACATCCATCTTCTCCTGCCCTTGGGCATCAGAGCTCTTGGTTGTTGGGCCTTCAATCTCTGGGACTTATGTCAACAGTCACCCTGACTCTCAGGCCTTTGGACTTGGATTGAATTGTACAAACCAGCTTTCCTGGGTCTAGTGCTTGCAGATGGCATAGTGTGGGACTTTCTGGCCTTCATATTTGCGTGAGCCAATTCCCTTAATAAATCTCCTCTTATCTATGTGTCTATCTATACCTCTTTTCCTCTATATATACATATACATATTACATATATATCTTCTATTGGTTCTGCTTCTCTGGAGAACCCTAAATAATACAGAAACCAAGTTCTGGGTACTAGGCATGCTTGTTGCTACTGAGGTGTTATTGCTTCTAGGCATTTTCAGCTGACAGAGCAAGAAAATTTATGTGTATTTACTAACCAATGTATATATATATATCCATAAATATTTTTATATGTAATCATTTATATCTATATGAAGCTAAATGTAAGTTTATATTGATGTCTCCAACTCTATTCCGTTACCTCATGGATAATTCTAGCCTGCTTCCTTGCTTACCTGTAACCTCCCACTTCAACAGTGAGAAACCTGGCTCCCACCACCTGCCATGTATTTAATTGTTCATTTCCAGGATACATGTGTAGCAGGGTCATAATTGCTTACTTGTTACCTCTATGGGAAACAACTTTTTCAACTAGAGTACCCTGTTTATGCACAGTTTCTTTTGCTTTTAATTTTACAGACTCTATTAATTTCCAAAGATGCTTAGGTCAACATCTTTTTCCTCCAATCCCTTTAGTAAGTTTATTTTTTATAGTTGTAAATATAGTTAGATTTCTTTTCCTACTACATTCTGCATTTCATTCTAGGAGTATCCTGATTCCCTAAATTATTGGGTTTTTTTCAGATTTGCATACATTAAAGTTTACTCTTTATGCTGTAAAGTTTAGTAGGTTTTGATGAATACATAATATTGTATATCCACCATTATAATAGCATATAAAACAGTTCACCACCATAAAAATCCCCTGTACTTCATATAAATATAAACTATTTAAATTTACATATAAACTATTTATCCCTCATCACAACATAATCTGTGTGTCTATTTTTAGGCTCTGTATTCCTTTCCTTGGATCTATGTCTGTATTCTTTCACCAATATTTTGCTGTCTTGATTACTCTAGTTTTATGAGACCTCTTGAAATCTAGCAGTGTGAGTTCTCCAACTTTCTTCTTCTTTAGGATTGTTTTGCTATTCTAGGTATTTTGCTTTAGGATAATGTTGTTGATATCTACCAAATAGCTTGTTGGGATTTTGATTGGGGTTGCACTGAATCTATAGATCAAGTTGGGAATACTAGACATCTTAATAATATTGAGTTTTCCAATGCATGAACTCAAATGTCTTTCTATTTATTTAGATTTTCTTTAATTTATTTCATCAGAGTTTCATATGTTTTCTGTATATGTAGTAGAGATTTTGTTAGATTTATACCTAAGTATTTCATTTTTATGGGTACTAGTATAAATAGTATTATTGGTTTAATTTCAAATTCCAATTGTTCATTGCTGATATACAGTATAGATATCAATTCCAGCCCATCTCATGCTTTTTCTATTGAGCCTTACTGTCTGGAAAGCATTAAGGGGGGGCCAAAGAGCCTATGTTCTTAGATATAAAGATAACATTGGATGTTTTCAATGCTACTGGGGCAAGGGCAAGGCTGGCACCTTCTTCCTCTGAGGTGCTGACAAGCAGCTTGACTTTGGACTTTGAGTTCACCTTTACAGAGAACTGGTTCTTTTATCACTTTTTGATCTGGACTTGCAGAGATTTTTTTTCTCCTTAATATTTATTGGTGATACAGAACTTTAGCATTATATAGAAAGTAGAAGCTGGCTCATTGCCTAGGTCTGCGTTCTCTTTTCAGTCCCCATATTTTGTACAGAGAATTCAATCAGCTTGGCTTCCCACTAGAAATGACACTGCGATTTATGCTACCTTATAACATTTAATTTTACATTTCTTTCTCTGAAAAAAAAAAACAACACACTGAAATGGGAGTTGTATCACATTCCCCAGAAACAGACTTCCAGATAAGGATTCATTTGCAAATGATTTATGAAGGAACATGCTCCCAAGACAAGTAGGAGAGGGAGTGTAGGAAGCCAAGCAAGGGTGAGATTTCAGGGGAAGTCCTTACCTAAGCCTGGTTCTGAGGGGGAATCTCTGGGGTGTAAACCACATAGCAGAGTTTGTCCAGTCTCAAGATAGGGCTCTAGGCCCTTATACTCCTACACCTGCTAGTCATTCATGGTGGCTACCTCAGGAGAATGTAAACTCCTAGGAGCTTCTGGCAGCTCTAGTAGCCCAAGGACAGTGCTATGAAGAGATTGCAGGGGTGAGCTGTTAGGAGGGAGGAATGAAGAGGCCAGGAGATGCACATGCCTAATCAGTGAGAAGACCCTGGGAATCTGGGCAGAGCACCAATAGCAAATGTCCCCTTTTGAGTCTTCTGTATTGGGAATACATGGTGGGTAGAGACAGTTGTAGCAGGATTTACCACTTTGATAGTCCTTTTCCTTTTTATTTCTCTCTGCTGACCTAAGGTTGTGCCCACAGCCCTTCTCTTCTCCATACCTGATATATAAAAAGACACATTTACTGTATATTGCTTTGCATGTTTCCTCTGGAGACCAACCATCAGTCCACTGCTTCCTTTTGTCTACAGGATCATAGGGCTGCCCACTCACTGTGCCGTAGCTTAAAGTTGTAGCAAATGAGCATATTTCTTGTTTTAAAACGCACATAACTTTTTTCTTTCTACTGGAAGGTGATGATTTAGTTTTTCAATGATCCATGCACTTTGATACCATTTTACCACTTTCCTTTTAATTATCACATCCATAAGGGAACTGGGAGGTGAAAAGAGAGAAGCTGGAACTCAAATGGGCCTAAAATTCAAATAAGCATGGTTAGGAATGGGGCCCTTATATTATTATAAGTTGACCCCTTCTACATGGTGTTTGCATTAGTGTGACTCATTTGGATAGGACACATTTCCCGAAAAGTAGTCATAATTTGTAGTGATGTCATTGGTAATTTTCTCATTGATTTTGGATGATTAGAGCAAAGGAACATTATTGATCAATTCTAGAAGCTAAAATTAGTACCTGAAGACTGTGGACAAATGATTCCTTTTGTCTGGAGTGAGAATAAGGAGATGGCAGGACTTTTAGGTCTTCTCTCATTTTTACCTCTATCTGCCCCTCCCTCCTGCATGCAGGCATGACATTGACAGGGGTGGCTGGGCTGACCCATCACTTCCATTCTCCTTTGCTGCCCAACATCATTCATATTGGTGATGCATTTGTAGCCACTGCCTTAGTGGTGTTACTGCCTACTGTGCCCCCACCATTGTGGATGCTTCAGGTATCTTATAGCAGCTAGAACAAACCCAAATTAACATTTGGCATAATTCTAATGCAAAGAAGGATTGTTTTCTTAAGTACTTGTTGAAAACATAGATCAGTTTAACACTTTTCCCCCTTCTTCTTTAAGAAATCAGACGTCATGCCAAAAATCTGCCAGAAGCAATTCTCAAAATGCAGTTTAAATGAGTGTCTATCAATAACTATAAATCTTTCATATGTCCTTGAAGATAAGGTTAGTTATGGAAAATTAATAAAATCTATGTTAAATGGGTATCTAATCTAATTAAATGTTTTTGTTTTACATTTACTACTACACTTATTTGTAATGAATGACTGCAAGCTGATATATACAAAGATAGGATTCATGTAGGCTTGAGGGGTTTCCTGAGAGATAGGATTTTCAGTGATAACACTAGGAAATCCCTGGGAAAACCAAGACTAGTTGGTCATGCTAGACCATACAACATTGACTTGTGATGCAAACTAGGCACTTTCCCCTAAGAGGCAGGTTTCTGAGTTTGTTCTGACTCTACTGTCGCCGACCATTGGATGACTCAATTCTTTCCCCACTTTTCTATGTTCAAACTACTATGAAACCTTTGTACAAAAGGGTTCCAAATTTCCTCCTAGCACATTTGCATGTGAAAAGAAAGGTTAGTGTGTTTATTTCACGTAGTATGGATCCAACTTTTCTCTAGAGCCTCCACTCTTGCTGGAAACTCTGAAATGTGGGGGTCTTGCAGGGCTGGCTAGGTAGGCTTCTTTTCTCTCTTGTTGGACCTGGACTCCTCTCTTTCATGTTTTCCTCTTGGCTGAGACAGCATTTGCCCTGTTCTCTTCTCAGGCTGTAATAGTCATGGTACAGGCCGAGAAATTGGCTTACTGCTAGAAGGACATGAATCACGAAATATTTAGAAAAGTTAAACTCATATTCATTCAATGTACCATGATAAATTTTCATATTCATTAATGTGTCACGATGAATTTTTGCTCTTTACTGGGACTAAATTCAAATATAAATATAACAATGTGGTACAAGGACAGATTTCTACTGATATTTTATTACTGGGCGTCTCTAGTAGAAGGAAGTTAAGGTCAAGGAAGATTAGAATGAAGGTTTTGGAAGATTCTTCAACCTCACTGATATATATCCTTTTCCCCATCTCTGAGGCAGGCACAGCTGTAGTTATCTGCCTTGTGAGCCAGCAAGCTTGCTATGGTTATGATGCTCTGGGTCTGGGAGGCAGGCACAGGGCTCCTTCTTGGCCCCACCATTGTGGAAGCATCTTAATCATGGCAGCATATTTGTGGTTACTGGTATGGAGCCTTCATTCTCCTTGGCTGTAAGCTGGTAACATATGAGTGGTTTTAAATTCTCCTCTGATGGAGTGAATGTATAAAGTTTCACACTTCCTAGAGAATAATTTCACAAAGTCATTTAAGAGGAACATTTTTACAGAGAGTTGAATTTATTATCCCAGTAGCAACAGTTAAAGATATTTTCCAGGAGATGTGCATCCTTCTCCCTGTCATTCACTGCCTAACTGTTAAATCTGTAGATTTACATTTGGCCTCTTATTTTTCTGGCTTTTGCATATTTAACTTTCTCTTTTTGCAACCAAGCATCTTTCAGAGGAGATGGTGTATGAGTTCTGAATGTAAGCATAACAAGGTGAATGCTCCTAATGACCCCAGTTTTTCAAATGCAAATTTAATATACAGAAAAACCTTTCCTTTGTCCTCTTTGGCTCCTTTCTAAAGCTTTTATTCTCCTCTCAAAAATTCAATATTTGTAACTCTAAGAATTGGAGGTGATCGTGATTACATATACTATTTGAAAAAAACTATATTTTCTCAATAGATATTAATAACTCCTTCACCAAGCCAATCATAGCATGTTCAGTACATGTAAATATGTGTCGAGTCATTGAACTACCGGGATAAACCACATTTCTTGGAAATTGTTTCCTTGATCTTTTTTCCTTTGTGTGAACATCCTTATTTTAAATCCAAGACTTGGATACTGGTTTTCTGTTGCTGTGTAATAAGTTGCCATAAATTTAGAAGTATAAAAAACACTAGCTCACATTTCTGTAGGCCAGAAGTCCAGCAAAGCATGGATGGGTTCTCTTGCTGAAGGTTACAAAGGTTCTTATCTGGATGCTTTGGGGAAGAATCCGTTTCCAAGCCCACTCAGGTTGTTGGAAGAATCCAGTTTCTTGTGGCTGTAGGACTGAGGTCTTGTTTCTCTGCTGGCTCTTGGCTGGGGGACACTCTCAACTTCTACAGATTGCTCTTAGGTCCCTTTCACATGGCCTTCTCTACCTTCAAATCCAGCGGCACATTGAATCCGTCTTATGTTTGAATCTCTGATATCTCCATCTCCCATCAGCTAAAGGCAGCTCTCTCATTAAGTTAGGCCCATCTGGACCATCTCCTTTTCTTAAAGTCAACTGTGCCATAGAACAAAACCTAAGCATGGGCATAGTATTAATATATCATCATATCACAGGTTTCCCCTACTCACGAATGGCAGGGTTTATAGAAGAGCAAATATTATTGCAGGGTTATCTTAGAACTTAAGAAAAATAATGCATGTCTACTTGCAGTCTTTGTGCATATCTCTTTGAGCTGAAACAGGTAACTTGAATTCTAGTCTCCCAGCTCTTGCACTTCCAAACTTGGAGACCCTGGAAAGTCTGGTCTTCATATGGTTAATGAGGATAATCGCCATATACTTTCTTAAAGATAGCAACCTTTAGGGTCCACATCACTCTAAGACGTAGGAACTTAGATATGACTGAGACGTGAGGCATCCACTCACTTGTGCAGAATGGAAGCCACATGCTTTGGGGTGTTTACAGATGCATATTGTTCTTCCTCCCAGGCTCTTTTCCAGTCCAGGCACCTGACTGGCCCCGTGGCCTGTTGTTGCATCTCAGGCAGTTTCCACGGGTGGCAAACCACTCTCCCACCTCCACCTGGAAAAGTGAAAACTTCAGAATTAAAGTTTTTATTTTTTTCCCAAATCGTATTTCTGTTGTAAGCAGCATCTAAATGCAAGTCTATTCCAAAGCCTTTAACATGTGATGGGCAGGACAGCAAAGTCCAACTGAGGAAAAAGACTTTTCTCAGTCCATCAGTGACAAACAAAGCCTCCAGAAGAATGTTCAGAGCAGTTAATTATTTCAGACTTGAATCACCTTCTGTAATCCCCACACCAAATCCCCCTTGAGTGAAGAATGGGGAGAGGAGGTGGGCTTCAGCCATTCCTCCTTGGTCCCCTCTTGTCACCAGCTTTTTTTTCTCTCAGCTCCTAAAGGAGCTTTTCCCCTTGAGTTCCACGTCTCTTGCCACACTCCTTTCAGGTCCTTCAGATTTTCAAACCCTCTGCTGCCTCATCTCCCTTGCCAGCTGTCAATCATTCCATTTAATTTGCCTCTTTTCTTGGATGGAACTCCATAAGGCCAAAGATCCATGAAAGTAGGGAGGGGATAAAAGAAAGTAATTTGATGGTCTCTGGTCAAACATCTACAAAATAATCAGAGTTTTACACTGCCAATAAAATTGGCAAAATTAGCAAAATTCCTGTGTACCCTTTTTACGTTTTCAGAGCCCTGCTTCTTCTCAGTGTGATTTAAGCTGTTGCCCTCTGTTAATCTGAGTTGGCACATGCCCAGTCCTGTAACTGAGTTCGTTTGGGCTTATGTTGGAAATTGTGTGTAAGTTTCTCCACTCACAAGCTGTTTCAATGACTGGCCAAACAACAGCCTTATTCTTCATGTCTGTGGTTTTAATCCTCCTTAGATTTGGAAATACCATTGTATTCACAAATAAGCCTTGGCTCCTTAAAGTTAAATCATATTTTGCATGTACCATTGGATGACACCATTAAAATGGTCAATATTAATAAATTCAGGATGTTCAATTGATGTCTTTTTAAATTGAACTTTGAAGAAATAGGATAGAAGTATTCTAGACTATTGTTGCATTTCAAATTGAGATGGATGTCAGAAGGTCCTATATTAACATATTTGTTTGAATTGAAAAACGAAGTCAAATTCTTTGGACAAAAGAAAACTCTGACTTGGTGATTGGTTTGATGTGAGGACTGGCATCATTGTTAGGTTATATGAAAATAATCTACCACAATTTATCTGCTTCTCCAACTTTGATTATAAAGTAAAAGCATTTTCTTCTCAAATATTGCTTAGAACCGTTGTGTTAGAAATATTGTATTTTCCCTTTCCTTTCTCACTAAATTGTGTTAAACCAAGTGCCCATAAATAAGAGTATCCAATATAACTAGGTATAATTACAGTCGTTTAATAGATGTTGGTAAAGTCTCTTAACGTAATTCTCAGAAATCAAAAAAGTAAATAAGTAGAATGATTATGTAATAAAATCTTTTGCAAAACATAGTTTTTAATTCTTTGCTTTCAGCAAAATTGAAAGAAGACTGAATCAAGTTGTCAGCATCGAGGTCATTAAAAATTAGTTTTTGATGGTGGATTACTATGTAATTTTGGTATATAACGGAGAAAGAGTTC
This sequence comes from Lepilemur ruficaudatus, assembly GCA_963574885.1. Classification (NCBI taxonomy): domain Eukaryota; kingdom Metazoa; phylum Chordata; class Mammalia; order Primates; family Lepilemuridae; genus Lepilemur; species Lepilemur ruficaudatus. The sequence goes on along the minus strand of CAUYRT010056994.1, from coordinate 15,978 downwards.
AAAGAATTGTGTAACATTACCATAAAAATCTTTTTATTTTTACTTATTTATATAAACAAGTTTCTCAATGCTTTTATCTATAAAAATGAAAATTAGTTAAGAAATTAATACTAAATTCTGCATAATTTTGTGTTTATAATATTTATCCACAGATATAAGGTCAAATTTCTAAAATTCCCCATCAAAATTATTTTTTGTTTAATAGTTACTTTTCAAAATTATAATATATTTTTGCTGCTTTGACATTTGTGTTACAATAATTATAATGGTAATTCAGTCAGAAGAAAGTTTTTTAATCTTAAATGATCAACTGGATTTATGTTCTCAATTTTTCACTCATTATCTTTGCAATAAAAAGAGTATAGTTCCCCACTCCACCGATGTTGAACTTGACCATGTGATTTGACCAATGGAATCTTAGCAAATGGGATGCAAGTAGAGGTTCTAAATGTGCTCGTGTAATCTGATCTTACTTCCTGAACTTATGTCTTCCACCTTGATAAGAAAATGTTCAGGGTGGCCCTTGACCAAGAAAGAAGAGATAGGGAACAGACCCGAATCAACCCAAGGTCTGGAGCTAAGACCAGCTGGCCTGTGGTCAAAGCAGAGCCATCTCCGCCAACCCAGAAACTCTGGAGTAAGAAAAATAAATATTTATTATTGTAGCCATTGATATTCTGGTGTTGTATATGCAGCATCATTATAGCAAAACCTGACTAATAAACTTAGAGATGTGTGCCAAATGAAATAAATTAATTAAAAATTCTATTTGTATAGCCATTTTGTTGTAGAGAATATTAGTGTAATTAATAAAAGACTTTCAAGAATAAAATATAAAGTTACATTTGGATGAGATTCTATGGAGAAAATGGAATGAAAATACAAGGTCTAGAAAAGAAGGCATCAAAAGACAAGAAGAGCTTGTTCATGTATTTTTTAAAAATGAGATGATGATTTATATCCAACTCCCATGATACTTAATATTCATTGGAAATATTTAAATGAGTGATAGTAGATAGCAGTCTGATTTCAAAAATATCAATACTTATTATATGTCAGATATTATATCTTTTCTAATAATTTAAACTTATGAAGAAAAATGTGTGATTGGGTACATTGTTTTTCAAATTTCTCTTAAGTTATCTGTGAACAAGAAGTTTGAAGACCATCACCATAGATAAATACAGCTGGATGGTATCTAAAAGTCTTTATTTCAAAGACTTTCTGGGCTTGTTCCTCAATGTCCTTTCCAACCTTTAGTTTCATTGCTAAGAAAGAAATATAAAGAAAACTCCAATATCTATGTCTTTGACCCATGACTTACTAACAGTAACACAAAGGCAATATTTCTTATGAACTTTTGCAAGAGTGTGGGGGAATGGCTTAATTTACCTAAGAAAGGAGACATTTTAGATGATTCTGTAACTGGAAATCATATTCAATTTTATCAATTTCCCTCATTCTTGATATTAAATGAACCTGTCTCTATTTAGAAAACTTCCTAAAATTGAGAATTTTAAAGTGGGGTACGTGAACCCCTGTGATTTTTGTGCAGCGGAAGACCACAGTCTACTCCATGGCCAGGATAAGCATAATTCCTCTTCCTGGGATATTAATTTCACTGGTTCCAAAGCTTCTTAAATATTAATACTAAATTAAGCCTGGACATATTGTGGAATAGGATGCAAGATGTGTGATAAAAATTTAAGGATATTACACAAAGCTTATAGGACATTTTGAAATTATGATAGGATCCAGAAGCCATGCCTCTAACACCCCTGAGTGTGAGTTTACCCCTCCCTGCTATTAGGAGGTCTTCAATGAAAATTGAAAAATCTGTTCTAAGGGCTCCACCTGTTTAGGGTGGTCCTAGCTATGATGAGGAGAGAAAGAATCCCAGGCATCATCAATGCCTACATTTCGTACTGCACAGATGTGGCCCTTATCATCTGGTCATGCCACTGGCCCTTTCCCTGAGGCCATTCTGGACATGGTGTTTCAGAGGAGGTTGTAGCGTTTGCAGAAGTTCCGGAGGGTTTTCTTCCTCGCTGACATTCAAAGAGGAACCTTTTTAGCTTGGGTTACAAGGAGGTCAATGTCTCATTAACAGCGATGACAGATTGTAGCTTCATGCCAAATGTGAAACAACCATTAGGTTTATGAGATCATTTAATCCATAATCACAGCAAGTATTGAAAGGGACTGGTAGCTTGGCATTGGTATTTACAAACTGGCCATTATGATATATTTCTGTGAATTACAGTTGCAGCAAACTGTGTAATTTATGAGCAATGAGAAAAAAGGATCCATCTGGGCAGTTCTTGAAGCTTTTTGAGGCAAAAGTGATGTCTTTAATTAACCTGAAAACAAAAACCACACTATTTGAGTTATTTTGCTATTCTGCATAATGTCATATTCCTCTAGTCCTTAGCATTTTCTCAGAGATTTGGGAAACAGAGAGGGTAGCACTCTTTTCAGTTTTGCTGATTATAAATTTGTTATTTTCCAAAGATGCAACAGATGTGGTGCAATTATTTTTTATAACAATTCAGCGGCAACAGAGCTGTGGCTTTGAGTGTACTGCTTGCATTGACCTTGAGAAATTACATGAGTTGCCTTTTATTGGATAAATCGAGAGCTATAATTTGGCCCTGAACAAGACTGCAGACAGAGCGTCTGTGAGATTTCTATGGACTCTGGGTTTTCCCATGATTTTTCATAGTGGAATGCAACCCCTTTCTGAACTCTGGCCTCACTGATCTTGGTTTGAGTGGGTCCTTAACTGTGCCTACAAGCTATTTGTTCCTTTTTGACCACCTTAGAAAGGCCCCATGTGTCAGCCTCCATAATCACCACTCTGTGTTGTATTTGGGTCTGCAAGTCAAATTTAATATATTCAACAAATCCATGCTTACCATGACCTTCGGTGTTTTCATTTGGAAGGAAATGACAGTAATATTAATTTTTATGGTGGTTGTGAGGATTAAACATTAAACAGTCAGTAAGTGTGAAGCACCAGTGCATTGGTGCTCAATCAATGTCAGTTAGAGTGCCTTCTGTCTACCCCTATATACATCCAGCAGGTTCTCTCAGGGCAGGAAAAGTACTGGGTTGTAACTGTATGCTCTCTTGGTCTTTATGGGTGTGGGCTGATGTCCACAATGAATCAGTGCAAGGGTGTAAGCTTGTAAGTTGAGCATTAACAGAACTAGATAAGTATCAGCTGCACGTCATTGTTGCATGGGTTACATATATATTTTCTATTGATATGCCATTGCCATACTCTTTAAAAATCTACATTTTGAGCAATAAAGGTATAATTTTGTCTGTTAAATTTCAGCTGCTCTTATGGCCTTCAAGTGCATTTCTTTCTGCATTAGCATTTTATCTAAACACTTCTAGATTTTTAGTATTAGAGCTAAGATATGTGTGTTAAAAATGATTTCTGTGAGTAGCCAGAATTCATAGAGGTGATGGGCTTGGCACTGGAATCTAAATCTAAGTTTCCTTTACACCTGCCTCATTTTTGTTTCTCATTATCTATTTTTGGGATGTCTGAGTGATTTGGGCTGGGCTCAGATGTGGCCAGGGGATCTGAAGGTAACAACTAACCTTTGTATGACCTCAATATTCATGGATATCCCTCTTTCCAGTATAAGAGATTGTCTAATACTCATGACCTAGTTCTGGGGTTTATAAAAATGGGAATATTAGGCCAATTGATATTTTTTAGAAAAAGCCTCCTCCCCTGTTAATCCTACAGAAATAATTAGTGATTTTGGCACAGATATGATGATAAGTATGTTCATTGTAGCTCCGTTTATAATAACAATAAAAAAGGAAATTGTAATTATATATAATTATTATTGAGATATCAGCCTCTTTGTAACCCATGCAAAAAGATTATTCTACTTCTCTATATCAGTCTGGAAGAATACCCTCTGAAGCCACATCAGTCCTGCAAACTTCTCTCAAGCACAACGTTTGGAATGGCCTCAAGAAAATGATTGGTAACAAGGCCAGAGGGGCCACGTCTGTAAATATTACTTATTCTTGGCACAATGGGAGCTACCTTAAATGATAGGAAACAACCATAGAGGCATGTCTCTGGAATGTTCTCAGTAATTACTGAGAAGAGTGAATGCCTATACCTGGGTGATGAGGGGGTGGGATGCGGAGGAATGACCTAGAATCATGATATTTTCCACTTGAATTTAAAATTTTCCCTACAAGTCTTAAGTTTTTACTTTTAAAGATTACTATATCCTCTATATTTTACTCCATGACAATCCATCTTTTATTTATTGCTATTAAGTGAAAGTGATGCACTGAGAAGCTGTGCCACATTTACCCTGGGCTTTGAGGCACACATGCCCTTCTCTCTGGGGATCAGGTACTCCAGTTTAAAGCCTGAGTTTGGTGCAATTTCTCCTCTGTTAGACATGCTTTCTGCCACGGTGTCTTAGAAGTAGCAGCTCTGATGGTTCCCATGGAAGTGGCAGCTCCTAGTGAGGTAGTAATGTCAGATATGCAGCACGTTGGGAGCACAGGGGAGCCCCCACGAGTAGACAAAGAAGAAGAATGGAGGGGTGCTCTCAGGAGGAGCATGGAGAAAACAGAGCTCACAGGCAGTGCCCTGGGTCCTGGTGAGGGTCAGCCTACTCAGCTTTGTCCCAGCAAGAACACAGCCACTGCCACTGTAACCAGGCATGGGCATAGGAAAGCATCTGATTCTGGGAAAAGAGGCAGGTGCAGCACAGATAAAATGTGAGCATCAGTTAGTCATTCTGGCTGTAGTCACAGATGAAATGAACAGAAACTAGACCTCATTCAGGTAGGTAGGGCTGTCCTGAAGGAGGTGGGAAAGCAGAGCTCAGTCTGTGTGTCACTTGGTGCCAGGACAGAATTTCTCTCTTGGTTCCAGATACCTCAATGGGATAGAAAAACTAGAGAGGCACTTGCAGAGGGGACAAGATGGGCAGGCTGGCCCTTGGTGGAGGAGGGGATGTCATCCATGCTTTGTCTAAAATTACAGTCCTCCTGCTTTATAGTAAAAGAACTGGAAAAGATGATCTCCCAACTCCATTGGCATGAAAGCTGCTGATAACCTTTGGACATGCCTGATTTTAGGGGGAGCCATCAAGTATGGCACTAGGACTGAGACCATGAACTGATGCTGTGTGCAAGGGCTAATGACTGAGGTCAGCGGAAAATGGGAAGAAGAAAGGAAAATAAAGCAGAAAGATGAAAGAACAAATATTATGAGCAAAAACACAATCTCAAAGACTGAGGAATTTGAGAGTAATCACTAGCCAAGGAGTAAAAAAAAGAAAAACTTACTCAGAAGTGACATTTTTGGCAGTGTGCGTTGTCAAAGGAAAATTAGAGGTTGGCTGAGCTTTTAGCATAGTTTCAGCTTGGGGATGATGAGGCAACATTTGGTGTAGATTAAGAATGTTCAGGCATAGATTTACTGTGAATGAGTCACACACAGAGGAAGAAAAGGGGTTCGGGATTTTTCAGATCTCCATAATAGAATGGCTTGGTCTCCCACGGAGATGGATAAAGCCTCACCTTTTTTTTGTTTATAAGAAGAGAAATATGGGTTTGTTTTTATACAGGAAGTATAGTTCCCTTTTTTCATTGCCATTATTTTTAATATGAAGCATAGTTGGACAAATAATGAAATATATGTGATATGTAGGCAGGCAGATAGTCAGGGGCTTAGGAATTCATGACTTCATGAAATGCCTTTGAAGTCACATAATTGCATCAATTTTTACATGATAAAACTGACTACATAAAATGATGTGAAGATTCTGAACTCTTTTTTGGATGTGAGATACATATACAAGTACTCATATACTACATATGAAACTCTGTAAAAAATACTATCTTTTTGCCCCTAAATATCCTTCAAAATATTCATTTAGCTTAAAATGGGATATTTTTGAGACAAACATGAAAAAAATAATTGTATGCAACTGGGTTCCTTGATGCTTATTGTGAATGCCTAAATGAATATTCTTTGTTTTCACATTCCTGTCATTTGAAATCTAACATATTATAATTCCAGGATAAACACTGTACGCTTTACAGGACCTATTGAGCAGAAATGTTTGATGGTCCTGTAACAGAGCCTTCATCCTCTCCTGTGCAAGAGATGTCTGCAGACTGTACAGACTTGCCATTCACCTCTTTCAAGGTCAGCTTAAATTTGGGGAATAGGAAGCATACTTCCTGAGGAAAGGTCCATACTGCAGAGTTTCCTGATCTTGCTTTTTGTATGAAGCCAGTAAAATTACTGGTTATATTCTGATGTTGTGAGGGGAGGCATCACCATTATCATCATCATTATTGTCACCATCATCATCATCATCACCATCAACCTTCACAATTTCTAAAACTTGACAAATTTGTTCACTCATATATTTATATATAGATACAGTACTGTGTTAGATATTGACCAGTCACAGAATCAGCTTTAAGCAGTTGCCAGCGACACAGGGGCAATGGGAAGTGTCAGGCACGTCTGGAAGCACACCAAGCAGAATATGGCTGGTGCAAGGTAGAAGCCTTGAGACAGCTCAAATGCTTTTACACATAAGCTGATAAATATAAACAAACAAACAAAAATCATAGTAGGAAAAGTTGTACAAAATATCCTGGCATTCTAAGAGAGATAGGAAAGATTACAGTCTCATGACGTTATCTGGGGGAGAACCAGCTCTTAAAGGTTGCGCTAAGTAGCTGATTAATATCAGATTTTAAAAACTCAAAGGAGAATTCTGCCTGAGATCATTGCTTGTGTTGTCATGATGTCAATATTTTGCTATTCCTATGCTCAGAGAAAAGCAACTTTTTAATAAGCCAAGGCTGTTTCTCACACTTCCATATCTATTTCACTTCTCTTTTATTTATCGGATATGAACTGAGCACTGTGCCAGGAATGAGTTTGAGCTAGAATTGGGCTTTAGCACAGTCACTTGCTGTGTAAGTTAGCACAAAGTAATCTTTCTGAGTCTCGGGTTCTTCCTCGATAAAATGCCTGTTGGTTTATAGGGTTTAATATATGGATCAAATGAAATACTAAAAGTAAAAGCATTCAGAAAAACTGTCAGACAGTATTCCCACAGGAATTGATGTTGATTATGTCTGTCTGTTCTCATAGTTTTATAGATATTTTTAACATTCTTTATTATTATTCTACTTTCAAAAATGTTCTTGAATAGTCTCCAGATTAATTCGGAATTATTTGGTTAATTTTTCCAAAATATTTTGTTGCTATTTTAATTTTGATTGTATTAAGTTTGTATATTAATTTGGGAAGAATGGACATCTTGACAACAATAAGTATTTTGATTTAATGACATATGTTGATCACTTTAACACATCTTTTATATCCTATGGTGAAATTTTACTGTTTATTTGTTTTGTACCTCAGATTGATAATTTTTGTCTTTTAACTGGAAATTTAATTCACTTACATTTACTATATATGCATATGTATCCGAGTTTAAATGCGCCCTCTTATTTTGTGCTTTATATTTGTTATATATTCTATAATCTTTTTTCCCTTTCCTGTTTAAATATTTTTAAAATTCCATTTTCTCTTATTTGAAAGTTATGGAGTATTTTATTCTTTTGGTGGTTAATCTAGAAATCATTACCTTATCAAAGTCTAAACTCTAAACAGTACCTTTACTCTCATTCTAGAAAAGACAAGGACCTGAGCACACTTTAACTCTGTTTACCTGACTTACAGTCTTACAAAAATATTGGACCCTTCTTATGCTCCATCTCATATTTTCTCAACCCTCTCACCTCCTATCTGCAGGAATCGGCATGGCTGTGAGGAGGTTAATGACCAACTGGGGACAGAAGCTGGTGAACAACTACTCCTATCTTGTGGCCTTCAGGTGCACAATTCTGTGGCACATTCATTTTACTTGGCTTCTCAGAAGGCCCGGTGAAGTTCAGTTTTCCATAGAAGAGACTTGCTCAATAATAACTCACCCCTCTTTTTTTGGCTTTCCCTTCTTTCTTGTTTTGCTCTCCCCATTCCTCTATTTCTCTTCCCTGGGAATAAATTGCTTGCAAGTCTGTCTCTGGCTCTGCTTTTCAAGGGGATCATAAGCTAAGACCCTGTGTATTTTAGTTATATACCTTAACCTTATATATTGACCTCTTTGTGTGAGCTTCATTCCTTTTGCACATCTAACATTTAATGTGAACTACTTTTTCTTCTGCTTGAAATACATCCTTTGTATAGGGCTGCTGGCAATTATTTCTCTGAGTTTTTGTTGGAAAATACCTTTATTTCACCTTAGTTCTCAGAGAACTTCTTTTTCTGGGTATAAAATTCTAGGTTGGAAGTTATTTTCTGTAAGCACATTAAAGATATTCCACTTCTGTTTTCTGTTATTGCTGATAAGAAGTCACCTGCCAATGACTGTCATCTATTTTTTTTCTTTCATTTGGCTGATATTATAACTTTTTTTTAAATCTATGTTTTCTTGCAATTTTGCTATGATATATCTAGGCAGGAGCTTCTTTTTAATTGATTCTGCTTGGGATTCATTCAGCTTCTTGAATCTGTGAATTGATGTTTTTATTCAGTTCTAAAATATTGTTTTTGCCCAACTCTTCCTTTTTATTCTTTTCCTTCTAGAATTCTAAGTAAGTGTATATTAGACCTTGTTATTATTGTATTTTCTATGTCTTTTATGCTCTCTTCTGTTATTTTCAAACTTTTTGTCTATATTTGTATAATATATTCTCCCTATAAGCTCAGGCACCATTTCTCCTTCAGCTGAGTCTAATCTGCCATGAAATTGTTTATTGGATTTTTAAAATTCTTAATTTCTATTTAATTTTAAAAAATCTGCTGTGTCACTTTTTATAGTTTTCAGTTATTTTACAAAACTTGGCTTTTATGTCTTTGAACCAGTAATCTAGTTAGCTTATGGTAACTATGATAATCACAATATATGAAGTCTTTGAGAATATACTTTCTGTTCTGTTTCTGCTGATTCGTGGTCATGTGACTTGTTTCCTGTGTGCCTAGTTTTATCTGGCTGTGTATTGTACATTGCACCTAAATTTTTTTAAAGGAATAATTTAATGCCTAGTATGATGATTCTCTTCCTCAAGAGAAGTTTTCCTTTTTTGTAGTTTAGTAACTCCTCTTTTCTCAAAAAAGTTTTGTTCAGATTTTTAGACTTCTTTAGCAGGAGGGTTGGTCTTAATCCTTTTTCTATTATAAGAAGTGAGAACCCCCTTTGAGGGTTTTGAGCAGATGACATAATTTAGTATTAAATTAAAAAATTTCACATTGGCTGCTGTGTGGATGGTGGAAGCAGAGCAAGAGTGGTAGAGGGAGACAAGTAAGGAGGTCTTGAAGTTAACCAGGTCAAAGACAAGTGTTATTTGGACAACGAAGGCTGAGATGGACAGAAGTAGATGGATTTATTTGTGAGATAGAACTGACAGGACTTTATACTAGACTATAAGTGAATGATAAGGAAAAGGGTGGCCTAAAGGGTGACTTCCATAATTTGGCTTTAGTAACTCAGTGGTGACTATGCCATTTATCAAGAAAGAGAAGACTGGTTATTTTATGTGTGCTCTCATATACTTTCCCCATCCTACCCATGCCATGCTCTGTGTCATAAGACCCCCAAGTCATAATTCCTGGGCTTCATCATCAACTGGCTTTTGGTAGATTTGGCCAATGTAGGAAGTGGTAGAAAACTGATTAGCAGGAAAAAGGGAGAAGCCGGCGGTATTTCTCTCTCTTTTTTCTGCCTTAAGTATGTGTAGCAGGGGTTTTGTGTCTTCTAAGGCCCTAGCTTCTATCATCTTTTACACTGGCTTCTGGACTCTGATGACGCTTTCACCTCTCCTTTCTTTCCAGCCCTTGAGGTGATGACGACTTCCTGCTGTGGTTAATTTTTGAGTTTGTCTTAGTCCATTCAGACTGCTATAAAAATACCAAAGTCTGGGCGGCTTATAAACATCAGAAATTTATTTCTCTTAGTTCTGGAGTCAGGGAAGTCCAAGATTAAGACATTTCAAATTTTGATGTCTAGTTAGGGGCCATTTCCTGGTTCATAGGTGGCACCTTCTTGCTCTGTCCTCCCATGGTAAAGGAGGCTAGCTAGCTCTCTGGAGTTACTTTTATAAGGGCATGAATCCCATTCAGGAGAGCTCATGACAATAATGTCCCAAAGACTCTACCTCCAAATACCATTCTTGAGGGTTAGGATTTTAACCAATTAATTTGGGGGAAACACAAACATTCAGGTCATAGCAGTGTTGCCCCACTATCTCCTGTTTCTATCACCTGTGTTAAAAAATTTCTGGTATTAAATTCTCTCTGTTGGAAAGACCTCCAGTGATTCTGTTTTCTTGATGGACTTTAACTGATACACCTGGGTTAGGACTAGATTGGTTGAAGGAGAGGGGAAAATAAAGAGTTTCCTGAAATTTGAGATATCTTTTAGATATCAGAGTGGAGATGTCAAGCAGGTGGCTGAGCATGAACCCAGAATTCAGGGTTGAGGTGAAGAGATAAAAATTTCAAACTCAAAAGCATATAGATGGCACTTAATGCTAGGGATGGATTATCTAACCTAGGGAGAGAACATAGAGAAAGAAGAGGAAGGGCTTAGGACTTCCCTGGGGAATTTTAACATTCAGAAATCAGGTAGAGAAAGAGAAAACTGAAAAAGGAAATAGGAAACAAGTGACCAGGGAGGCAGGAGGAAAATCAACAAAGTAAGGAGTTGCAGAAAAGAAGAGGGGCGAGAACAAGAAGGGGAGGATTTTCAAAGGATAATGAGAGGCAGAGTAATATGAGAAGAGAAAAATATCCACTGAAATTGTCAGCACAGAACTCTCTGATGACCTTGGCAAGAGCAGCTATATGGGCAGGATGTGGATTGGAGTCAGTGGCAAGGAAACAAAAACAACTCTTTTGTCGATGTTTGCTACACAGAAGTTTTATACCTCTCTGGCTGCCGGTTACTTCTCCAGCTTGGCAGAATTGAATACCCTTGGCCTTATCACAGTGGAAGCTGGGGATGCTTATTGGCTGTGAAACATGTCCAGGGCCAAAAATGGGGACAACACATGTAAGCTTCTCAGTTAACAAAAATAAATCTGTTGGCTTTGTCTTGAACAACAGAAATGACTGGTATGTGAGACACATGGTGCTGTCCTGGTAGGGTTTGGGTAGGAGTGCTACAGCTTTGACTAGGGAAGTGGGTTAACGGGTGTGTTTGACCCTAGAAGAAAGCCACCAGCATGAGGCACGAGAACATGCACACCCCACACATGGAGCCATTTCCCCCACACTTTTGGCTATGGTTTAGCTCAGTATTTCTCAACCTCTTATTCGTTATTGTCCCACTAAGGAATACGTTTAGACATTTTTTCCCTAATTGCTATCCTTCATCATGAAATTTCAAATTGTGAATATCCTGTATATCTGTTTATATACTATCTGTATATCTTTGCTTTATGTGTAAAATGATTAAAATTTTTTCAACTCCCTTAAAAATCAATTTTATTGTGATATCTCTGTTGAGAATGCATGGCCTGGCATAATAACTTTGAAACCGAGAGGTTAATTTGATCAGGTCTGCCTGCCCTGCTTATTCTTGACCACTTGCTTTTTGTCTTTTTTTTCGCTTTTTTCCATTGAGCTGAAGGCCACACTGCTAAGTGCTGAAATGTAACTTTCACTGACTACTTTATAGATAACTTTCATAAGTCACCAAGATAATGGTTCTTTCAGCTGTCTTTCAGGAACTTGGGCCAGCTCCTGTTCAGTTCAAACCAGCTGAGACTATGACCCTTCAACCATGACTGCACAAGTGCATGAGAGATGGCCTTTTGTCTTTGGGAGACCAAAAACTCCAACCTGAGATCATGCTAATGCTGCCATTTTCTGTTCATATGTCCTATGAAATTCCATGAACCCTGAGTGCGCTTGTGCAGAATAAACCTATTGCATCATTTTTTCCCCATGCCAGTAACCTTTCCAAATGCCTTAGACGACCCTACTTCTCTAACCCATAAATATCCCTAAGCCTTATCTTCAGAGAGGAGGATTTGAGAGTTGTTCTCCTGCCTCCTGTCTCTTTGATGAGTTGCTGTGTGATTAAATCTTTTCTCTTTTGCAAAACCTGTGTCATAGTGATTGATTTACTGCATATGTGCAGAATAGACCTGGACCTGGCTGGTAACAACTTTTTATCATTTATAGCAGGCATTGGCAATTTTTTCTGTAAAGGGCTAGCTAGTAAATATTTCACACCTTGTGGGTTATATATGCTCTCTAGTCTCTATGATGTATTTCTTCCTTCCTTCCTTCCTTCCTTCCTTCCTTCCTTCCTTCCTTCCTTCCTTCCTTCCTTCCTTCCTTCATTGTAATGCTTTCAAAATATACAAAAGCAAATATACAGCCATTCAGAGATGAAGACAATTGGTGACAAGCTGTTTCTATGATGAGGATGCTCATGAAATTCAGGAACCACTTAGAAAGTCTGGTTTGGGACGTCTCAGAGGCACGTGGAAGTTTTCATTTTTAAAGCAGTCCAGGTGATTCTGACTCAGGTAGCACAAGGGCCACACTCTGGGAAACACTGCCCTATTATTAAACAGAAAGGATTGGTTGAGTTTCCAAGATCTCACAACTGTATAGTTTTTCCACCAGGTTTCCTGAGACTTTATCAGCAGGAAAAGGATGAAAATGCCAGGACTGGGTCCAGGGGCATCTAAATGTGACAGCCAACTAGACTTTCTATTTGGGTGACCAGTTTTAACAACCTCAAAAAGCAGAAAGAATCTGGCTCAATCCAGGCCCAGGTTGAAATCCTAGGGTGCTCAGTCAGGTGACTGGGCCCCACAGATGAAGGCAGCAGCCACATGGCTCTGGACAGTGAGACTGGTTTGGGGCAGGGCTTTGGACAGCTGAGGGTCCAGGAAATGGGACTGAAGGCAGGAAGAGGGGGATGATGATAAGACCTAGATAGGGTTCTAGGGTCTCAGCTGCAGTCCAACTTTGTATGTGGAGGTTGAGACAACAACTTTTACTACTCAGTAGCTGTATAATAACTTCTCAGGACCTCATTTTTCAAATCTATAAAATGGGATAGTAATTCCTACTTTAGAGTGATGATGTGAGAATGATATAAGGCGTTTAAAGCACCCAGAATGGCATCTGGCACACTGTAGGTTCTTAACTTACAGGGGTGGTTATTATAATCACTACAGGATAGAGTTCTGGTTCCAGCTGAACCCCAGAGAGCTAATCAGGAAATCAAACTCAGGCCAGGCTGGCAAGGGCTGGGTAAGGGTCACCTCATGTGCTATGTAGGCAGCCAGATTTTATGGTAGCAGGATTGACCCCTAATGTCCCAGTGGGGACATGAGGCTGTATTGGCCCTCATTGCCTTGGACAGAAGAGGCCCTGGGTCTATGCAGGCTAAAGCTGCAGGTGGAAGGGCTCACTGCCTGCAGCACTGGGGGCTTAGCAAAGCAACTCTACAGAGCTGGGCTTCAGGGTCTGGGCCAGCATCAGTGGCCTCCTAACCTGGGACTAAGATTTCTTCGATATTCCAGCTAGAGCCATCCATTTGCTTGGGATTCACTCTCAGAGACTCTGATGTTTTGGATTAGGGTGAGAATGGAGAATCTGCCTTTTAAAGCATCATTTCTCTTATTCCCCCTTTCCCCTTTGACTTCCCTTTCCCCCCTGGTTCACACCTTAAGAAACACTGCGCTGGGAGGTAGGAAGATAAATGTATGGAATGGTGTTCTCACCCTTTGGTGTTTGTAGCACCCTTTTGAATGTTTGGAAGCACACTATAAAGGATCACAGGAGTCAACCTGTCACTAGCAAGCCAGTAGCCTCTCTAGTATTAATCATAATCCCCACCATCTCACGCTGCCTTTGAAAACATCTTGTCACCCCACTTGTCTCTGGTTTGCCCCTCAGAATCATGCTTCTGCTTGAGCTAAACTGTTACTACTCTGACCACACTCTTGAATATGTTCAGGGGGCAAACTTCTCACATTCTTCCTTTGAGTCCTGTTTGGCTTCATGCTGTGGCTATTAGTTTGTATTCCCAGCTTGCTGTGTCCTCTCTACCTTGAGCCACAAGTCCTACGCAGCTCAAAATGTCAGCTGATGGACCGGACCATCACAGCGTGTATTCCCTGTTGGAGCAAGAAGGACCTTACACAACCATCAACAGTTGGTGGCATGCTTGTGTGGCAGCTGTTTTCTGGGGCACGGAGTTGAGAGCCATTGGCATAGACAGATGGAGGGAGGGATTGGCAGAGCCCCAAAGCAGGAGTTGAACTGGACCGAGACAGATGGCACACCATTTAGTGCTAGTGAAAGAACAAAAATATTTCTGTGAAAATCTTTTTCACAGAAGTCAGTGGTTGGGAACAATTCCCAAGCCAAGTTAAGGCCCCAGTTTCTTGCTTCACTGACATCTTGTTGGGCAGAAGCTTGTGCCCCATGTGTGGACTGACTCTGTACATCCATTTGTCAGCTGGATTGACCACAGCAATGCTAGAGCTTCCTGGCCAGTGGGTCTGGATTCACTAGTGAGAGTATGAATTGAAAGGAGTCTTTAGAATTTACTCCTGTTCCTCCACCAGGGGACCAGAGTTTATTCCTGTGGCTCTCTCTCTTTTGTTTGCTGGTGAAAGCATAATGTGTTTGTGTTAATTAGATTTGTCTGATTAAAACTGTTTTCTACTATTGTAATGAATGTAAAATGACAGCTATTATTTATAAGAACTTCAAACAAAAACATACTCCTTGTAAATGAATGTAAAGTTAATGTTGTGTGGAAACAGCATAATTTTAAAACTAAAGACATGACTGTCTGTTGGCTCTTTTGTCTCCTGCATGGTTCTGGAGGCATAAAACAGTTTAATGCATTGCCCCAAATATGATAACTTTTCACAGGCCTTTGAGTGACTCTCTAGTGTTTAAAAGAGGCTGTGTCTGTTTACCTTGAGTTTTTGCAGAAGTATTGACAGACCAATTTTTCAGGTCCTATAGGCCCATTCAGAAGTGTGGTCTGAGGACTGTGCCAATCTGCCAACTGTTTGTGACTGGCCCAAAGAAAGATGAGCATTAAATGCATCAATGGAAAGGACTTTGATAGCAATTTGCCATTGCAGCTGCATCCAAGCAATGATCAGGGACTGTCAGTTCTGGTGATGAATTTGCATGATAAGTTCCATGAGGTGTGAGCTGCAGACTAGTCATGCCCTGTAGGGCCATGTTAAAAGTTAAAAAGGAATATCTTGAGCTTGTTGAAATTGCTTTAAACACTCTCCTTCCATTTCTGTCAACATACCCTTGTGGGATTGGTTTATCTACTAAGAGGATTATTAAAAAAAATCATGGAAGTCATTTAGATATACATTATTCCTTGTGAATAAAATCAATCTAATTTAGGTTAGCAAATGCATTTGTTGTATTAAAACTTGTAAATACTGGGTTAAATACTGATATACCTGGTGTTTGCTCAAAATGTGTACAAAGGTGCTTAATGTGGGGAATTGCTGACTCATAAGTTTTAGTTTAGTTGTGAGTGTGAAATGACAAAAAGTTATGACTATAATAAAGACTCCCTATGTACACTTCAATGAATACAACGCACATATTTTATTCTTTTCCTGTGCCGTTTGTTCTGTTTATATTTTATTGATGCATTATTTATTGATATGTAACCTTGTACCTGCTGAATCTAGCAATAAGAAATTTTGACTTATATTTGCATGTAAGTCAAATATATGTTTCTGTTTTTTTTTTTTTTTTTTGAGACAGAGTCTCACTCTGTTGCCCAGGCTGTAGAGTGCCATGGCATCAGCCTAGCTCACAGCAACCTCAAACTCCTGGGCTCAAGCAATCCTTCTGCCTCAGCCTCCCGAGTAGCTGGGACT
>CAUYRT010056993.1:0-14387 GCA_963574885.1 Lepilemur ruficaudatus | reverse complement strand
TGGTGGGCACTGTGGAGGGGTGGGACATGCTTGAAAAGTAGTTGGGGAGCGGAATTAGGGGTCTCAATAGGGGAAAGGAATTCCTCTAAAACTGATTTATGTGATTAACTGTACACTTCAGTAAATTCACTGAAAATCATTTAATTGTACACTTAAAATGGAGTAAAGGCATGATATGTAAAGTATACTTCAATAAAGAAAAAAAACTATAATAAATTATAAAATGGGAATAAGATCTTGATTAATGATTTTGAAATTATTCTTTTCTATTTGATCTTCACTTTTACCTTGATGTAATTTATAAATACTAAGTTTTATATTTTATATCCTTTTCTGTTTTTCTCAATGCTCTAAGCAATATGATACTATTAAATATAATCTTTTTCTATTTAAAAACAAAGTAAGATTCACCTTCAGGTCTAATTTGTGACACTTAATAGGCTAAAAAGAGTCTGTGTTCCCTACTGCATAAAGCTGGTTTGCCATTAGGTGGAGCTTTTCCCTAAATTTGCCTTTTTACCTAATCTCTCCCTTGTTTGTGGGTATACTCTGCAGCCAGAGTCCTTGCTAGCAGGGTTCTTGGGGTGAGACAGGGTGTCTAACTATACCTGCCCTTTGTCAGTGAAGAGAACTTCTAGAGATGCCCTTTATTGGGTAGGAAAACAATTTTACATCCATCTATACCACCATCTATTAGGGTGTTACCTAATTTCTAAATATAATAAATTCATGATTCACTATTTAGAGCCTAATTCTAAACAAAGTATTGTCTTTCTATCCTAGAATTGAGACTTATAAGACACCCAAAATCCAGAGAATATTTTTTAGGCTACAAATACCAAAAGCTATAGGTCCCCAGGAGTCAAAGTATCCTATCTTAATATCTCACAGATCTAGTCACCTTGCGCATTAGTCAGTTTTTCTTCAGACCTGTGATGAAGAAAAAATAATGCTTATTCTGAAGTCCAGCAAAATGTCACTATTTAAGACTTCCATCAGTGGGGTGGGGTGAATTTTTTTTTTTTCTGTTTTTTGGTTTCTTCTACCCATTCCGTAGGTGGGGTAAAATTTAAAATTAAACATTTTCACAAAAATTAAAGAAATATTTACTGATGAAGTTGAAAACAGAACCAGGATTTTGGAATGCACAAATTAATTGTAAACTGAAAGCGAGTTTATTTCAAATCCTATCTCTTGAACCTCCTAGGGAATTGTTGCAAGTTTTAAAGAAAAGGTAAGCAATTGCCAGCTACAACAGAAGTGGTCATTATGAGCTTCAAGAGAGCTGTGTCCTATGAACAATTTCTCCTTGGGAAGAGATGTGTCAGGCGGTATTGTTTTATGCTCTTGGGCTTTAAAACTGAATAAAACAATGGATCTATACAGCTACTCTGTCTTCTCCCAGAGTTCCCTTCTCTGAGGAACCAGAACTATCTATGACACTGACCACATTCCTTTCTGCTTTTTGTTAAGCATAATTTATCATCCTAAGGATGCTGCCTTAAGGATACTTTTTTGTTATTTCAGGAAAGTGAGTTACTTCATAACATGAGAGTTAACCAAGTATACAATAAAAATATTAAGTGGGGTTATCTGTATAACAGTTGCATATGTAAGTCATACAGTAAATGCACATCTGAGTCTTCTGTATTTACGACTATTGACTCAGGCTAAGCATGGTGGCTCACACCTGTAATCCTAGCACTCCGGGAGGCTGAGGCGGGCGGATCGCTCAAGGTCAGGAGTTCGAAACCAGCCTGAGCAAGAGTGAGACCTCTTCTCTACTAAAAATAGAAATTAATTGGCCAACTAAAAGTATATACAAAAATGCATCTATATTCATAAGGGAAAAAAATACATATATATATATATATATATATATATATACACAAAAAAAATTAGCCGGGCATGGTGGCACATGCCTTGTAGTCCCAGCTACTCGGGAGGCTGAGGGAGAAGGATCGCTTGAGCCCAGGCTGGCTAGGCTGTGAGCTAGGCTGATGCCACGGCACTCACTGTAGCCCGGCAACAGAGCGAGACTCTGTCTCAAAAAGAAAAATAAAAATGAGTATAATTTTCCAGGGAGCCAAATCAAATAATGAAGATATTGAAAGTACAAATCTGGAAAACAGTAATTCAAACTAGTTACCTGTGGTGTAACAGCACCCCACAAGCCGCATTGTCTTACACCTCTCCCAGTGCTTATGTGATATCAGAAAGGTTATAGCTACTATCAAGCCAGTATTCTTGCCCTATCCCTTAATTCTAAGTAGGCCATTGGGACTTTTTGGATCAAAAGATGAAACTTAGTATTTCTGCCTGTACCATTTCATCTAGTAGTTTTGATCTTCCAGGCCTCCAAGATAATTATCCTTCAGTGTATTAATCCTGTCAGTTAATGTGACTGATATACTGTCGTATATTCTGACTTTGCCATGTACCACCTATCTGGCTTTAGGTAATCTTAATCCCCTCGCAGCCTATTTCTTCATTGATATAGTGGAGGTGCATAATTCCTAACTTGTTGTCTTTAAAAGAATGAAGTAAAACACACACCAGGGCCTGGCATATAGTAAGTCAAAATATAGCAGTTATTTCTTCAAGTTAATTGGACAAGACAGAATTAGCATTTCTAGTATACTAGTCCTCTCAGATTAACTGGTTTATCACTCACCATTTGGTGGTTTTCAACTAGCCATGAATTCACGTAACTACACTGTCATCCAGGCCACAGTCTTCATTAACAAATAGTTTAGCTATAATCCTAGCACTCTGGGAGACCAAGGTGGGACGACTGCTTAAGGTCAGAAGTTTGAGACCAGCCTGAGCAGAAGCAAGACCTCTTCTACAAAAAGAAAAATTAGCCGGTGCAGTGGTGCACATCTGTAGTCCCAGCTACTCAGGAGGCTGAAGCAAATGAATCCCTTGAGCCCAGGAGTTTGAGGTTGCCGTGAGCTATGATGACACCACTGCACTATCTGGGGCAACAGCAAGACTCAGCCTTGGGGAAAAAAAAGGAAAATGATGAAATAATTTTCTCCCTTTTCAGAACTAGAGCATTTTACCATCTTCAGTCTTTTGGTAACCACTCCCACTCAAAAACTGATTTCACCACCATTTGCAGGTTAATTCATCCTTTGAACAATTATATATTGAACACCTAGTAAAAGAATAGACTTGGACATGCTACAAAAAGACCAAATCCTTGCTTTCCTGTGTTCCTGTGTGTACATTTTTTTTTTTTTTTTTTTGAGACAGAATCTTACTCTGTTGCCTGGGCTAGAGTGCCATGGCGTCAGCCTAGCTCACAGCAACCTCAAACTCCTGGGCTCAAGCAATCCTTTCTGCCTCAGCCTCCCAAGTAGTTGGGACTACAGGCATGCACCACCACGCCCAGCTAATTTTTCTATATATATATATATATATATATATATATATATTTAGTTGTCCAGCTAATTTCTATTTTGGTAGAGAGGGGGTCTCGCTCTTGCTCAGGCTGGTTTCAAACTCCTGATCTTGAGCGATCCTCCTGCCTCAGCCTCAGCCTCCCAGAGTGCTAGGATTATAGATGTGAGCCACCACGCCCCACCCTGTGTGTACATTCTTAAAGGGAAAGATATGAACGGAACACACAATGGTTAAGTAATAGGGGCAGTATGAAAGAGATACGGCAGTGGATAGTAGTCTTGTTTCACATAGGGTCTCAGCCTGTGGGAGGAGACATTTGAGTGGGCTCCAGGAAATGAGAGCCATAAACGTATATGGGGGAAGACCTTTTTTTATTCAGTTTGAGGCTAACTAACTGGCAAAAGCCATACATATGTAAGGCATACAACTTTTTTTCCCATCTTTTTCTTTTTTTTTCCTACGTTTCTGATAAGCAAACTTGTTTTTATAAACATTGTGAAATGATCACAACGGGAGTTCCCAAAGACGCAGAAGGGCCTAAAGACATTTCAAAATACTTTGGGTGTCAACGTGGTTAACAAGGTTTGGACATGTTATGGACAATGGATCCGCAAAGCATCAGAACTCCCAACAGACCATTTTTGCAAAAACGAGGTGGCCATTTTTAATCCAGAATCATCTCACTTTGACTATGTCCATCACCCAGCCTCCTAAGCAGCCATTGACTATAGGCATGAGCCACTGCACCCAGCTGCTTCTGTAGAAACAGGGTCTTGCTATGATGCCCAGTCTAGTCTCAACCTCCTGGGCCCAAGTGTTCAGAGAATCACCTTGCTTCCCAAAGTGCTGGTGTGGGCCACTATACCCAGCCTATGTTACTTTCTTAAAAGGTGCTTTTCAAACCATCAAAAGATGAATGCTTAGAAATCTGCAGACCACTTAAGCACTAAATTGTGAACCAAGCAGGTATCTTTAAATAGGCAGATATTTAATTGTGCCAGAACCCAGAGGTAGTGCAGCATCTCTTCAGAACTTAAGTTCCTAGCAATTCACCAGCAGGACTAGTCTTACTGACTCATGTTGAATTTTGAGCTCTTGGTCATCTTTCCCTTTGAACATAGATCTTTTGAGGGAGATCACTTTTATTTAAACAGCCAGTTATATATATCCCTTACACTCCACAAATTGATAATTACAAAGGCTTGCCAAGAGGCTATGGATGCAGATGTTTTATAATTCCATCATTCCTTTCACTAGGTGGACTTTCTAGACAAAACGTAGTCCCTGGGAAAACTGAACACAACCTAGTCCAAGATTATCTCATTTTTCTAGGCTCTGGCTCACTCTCCACAACCTTTTCAAAGGTGCCTTTCATATCAAAGCTTTAGGGTCAAAACCAATTGATCTAGGGATTTCATTAATAAAAAATTCTGCAATTTATATTGCTCAACCTCAAAACATCTTAGTCCACAAAAATCAATAAGCAAAAAGCCATGGAGTCTTAATGATCCGTGTTTATTTCCACTTAAAATTAACAGGCAAACAACTAAAACACCCCTTCATTATTTGATTCGGTTAACTTCCCTTCTTTCATCCCATTTCGAGTAATCACACTCCTCTGGATAGCTTGCAGAAACTTATTAACATTGAAAAATGTTGTTTACTCTTTCCATCAGCATCCATGAAAATGCCTGCAACAAAAACCACTTTCAGACACATTTCTAGATTTCAATTTAGATAGCAACTGGGGAACACAGAATATCAGATCTTTTGTTGTCATCAAGTAATCAGTGAGAGAGTTCAAGTTGGAGTGAGATCATCATGTATTCTGGAATAATAATAGTACTATTACTTTCAATCCTCACCTTTTAAAGGGTAAGTTGCATGCTTGCTGTGGTCATATGAAATCCCTGAAAAACAAATATTACATATTAATCATGGCAAAAAAATTTCTGTGTGGTATCTGTTAATACAGTAACCTCAGAATCAAAATGGAACGGTTTTTAAGTGATATCATTCTATTTCATTTGGCAGAATCATCACATCATTGGTTACATTCCAAATTAAACTACATATCAAAAACTGACTTACCTAGAAGTTTTTAGAATAGAAGGTCTGCCTGTTTGAAGATGAAAAATAATTCCATTTAAATTTGGCTCTACTCATTATTCTTTTAAAGTCACACCTTAACTTTTTAAAACTGCTGTGTCACTCCAATACAGATTAATCCAAATCCCCTGAACATTTGCCATGTGATAATAAATAGCTACACAATTTCACTTTTCAAGGGTATAAACTATTACAGCCCGATACATCAGATAGGAGCGAAAGACTTAATACCGCTCATCAGTGTTAGTCTGCTGAACTATGTTATCATCATTGTATCGGCTTTAGACTACTTAACAAAACCCACACTGAGATTCCAATACCTTTTCTGAAAACTTGCTCCATGCACTGTTGTCAAGCTGACTCTTCATACCTGCAGAAATTTATTCTAAACTTAGCAATAAGTACTTAATAGGCAGATTTCTAAAAAATTTCCCAATTACTGTTTCAGTTCCAAACTAATCTTCATTCTCTTTCAGAGAGATTCCCATCTGTTACTTTAAAAGTCATCACTAACAGCGTCTTGCTAAATACACAGGTAAGACAAATAAAATACATACCTCCAACGATTTAGCTGGGCTCGGTGATGCATGCCTGCAGTCCCAGCTACTCAGGAGGCTGAGGCAGATCATTCAGCCTGCAAAATAGGGAGACCTTTCCTCTTACAAGTTTCCAGAATCTTCACCTGAAATAAGTATTCCTTTAGATGCCATTTCCTAAGCTGAAGACCATTTACTTTACAAAGTATTCATACATTTACTTTTTTAAAAATTTATTTAAAACTTTCATTAAACTTTTTAATATAGTAATTCAATACTATTCACTTTTCAAAATTTTGTCCATTGGCTTTTTTTTTTTGAAAGAGTCTCTGTTGCCCAGCCTAGAGGCTAGAGTGAAGTGGCATCATCATACCTCAATGCAACATCTAACTCCTGGGCTTAAGCGATCCTCCTGTCTCAGCCTCTCGAGTAGCTGGGACTACAGGCATGTGCCACTATGCCCGGGTAATTTTTTTTCTATTTGTAGTAGAGACAGGATCTCACTCTTGCTCAGGCTGGTCTTGAACTCCTGACCTCGAGTTATCCTCCCGCCTCAGCCTTCCAGATCCATTGGGCTTTTTATCACAAGAGAACACCCTAACACAGTTAATTAGTAAGACCACATTTCAGAAATGCCAGGTGTTGTCTTTATGTTCTTACCCAAGCAAGCTGTCCATGGAAAGAAATGTGTAACCAGTAGCTACAAGGGAAAAAAGTGAGAACCTTCTTTAAAATGCTATATATTATTAAACTCTGTTCAGAGTAGTTTGTTACAGGGTTCTTCAGTGTTAAATATGTCTACATGCTCATTTCAGGTCAGACATTTGATCAACATCATTACAAAAACCCCGTTCGGAGCATGCACAAAAACACAAAGTTAGCATTCATTAGTCAAATATAAGCTTGAGTCTCAATTAGCCACTTGCTCAGCAGTAAACCCATCACTTAGCACTGTAAGTCTCGAAGTTATTGTAATGTTTTCCATTAATACTTACTATAAACATAAAGCTGGTACAAACAAGTCAGACTCCATCTAAGAAATGAAGAGTGGTTTTAGAATAGTTACACATATATTTTCTTCCCCCAAGATTAAAAATGGCCTGAAATCAGTTAGAGCTAATTAAGACCTTCATGTTCAGTCAGTATTTGCTTTATCATCATCCAGGCTGCATTTACAGATTCTGACAGCATTTACTAATGGTAACAGGACAAGGATTTCAGTTACTCACTGTTTACTGTACATTAAGAAGGTTAACTCTTAAAAAGCTACTTGTGCCCAGTTACCTATGCATACTTGGATTATAATTTTACTTACCATTTCAACCTCCAGCTTTCTTTTCAGTACCTACAAAATAGATTTTAAATACAAAATAAATGAGAAGTAGACTTTAAAGGTGGCAATACGTTGTTAGCAAACCCTAACCACCAGATACATCAGACAAATGATAAATTTCTTCATGATTCAATCTGCTGAACTATGCAACCATCATAGTATCTGTTTCCTTAGGTTCCCACAGCATTAAATTTAGTAGCAAAGTAATAGCAGTTCACGTTTCAAAATAAGAGGGGAGGGAAAAACTAATAAACATCAACGTCATTCTGGCTATTTTTCTAATTCCAGAAAAAAAGTTAGAAGTACTGGGTGAATACTGATTTTTTTTAACAAAAGTTTCGCACCTGTGTGCTCACAGCTACAGTGAGGCTTGCTCTTCAGGACCTAGGAAAAAACAGCTTCTTGTTAACTTACGGACAATCTCCAAGCTTCCCAAATGACCATTTTGTGTGCCTCAGTTAGGATAGTGGTGGTAAGATTCTCGTCATTCTCGCAGTCAAGAGTAGCAAATAAACTGTCATCATTGTGGCACATTCAGTGACTTCCAACTTAACTTCCCTTTCAGTGGGCGTTTCAGTAACTTACCTCCGCAGCTACTCTCATCACTCCCTTGGCACATAACTAGAAAACAGGCAAGATGCAAGTTAGAACCTCATTGCAGCCAAGTTAAATAAACACCAATGTTCCAAAAATTAAAGCCTCAGAATAGAATTTCAGAAATCCCTTCTGTCCACTACTCTTAAAACCATCACAGGCTTAATAAAGACCACCTTTAAGCAAATCTCACCTTTCCCATCAAATTTTTCCCACATTCTTACCTGGTAACATGCCATCAAAAGCCACACGGCATCCAAGCCTACCACCGTTCCTAAGGAAAATATGAGGTGCAGATTTTAAAATAATTGTTCCCATGTTGCTATTATGTTTTTGTTACCACTCATAGAGTTAACTTTTACCGCCCATAACTACACGATAGGTAAAGAAAGCACTTAATGTTATAAAGGAGGGCACTGCACCCAGTTAACTACAGACGGAAACAATGGCGGCACTGCGAAATGGAGCCACTGAGAGAATCACGTGGACTAACACAACCACCCGCCTTCCCGAGAACAAGCGGCTGACGGTGGTTCGGCCCGCGTCCTACACAAAGGCCCCGTCAACTCCTCGCGTTCCACCATCAGAGCGGTTGGCATTCATCAACATTCTCAGATGTCCCTACCAACACAGGCTTCATCAGAGGCAGGGAACGCGAGCCGGTTTGTCTGCCGTTCGGCCCCAACAACCCTCTAGGTCGCGCCTGCACCAAATGCGCAATCTCTCACCATCCTCCTCTTGTGGACACAGTTAAGGCGCACGACTGGCCTAAAAGTGCCAGCCAGTTTAGCCCGACAAAGGCTGGAGGACCGAAGATCCGAACCAGTAACCAGTTACTGAATACCGCCCAAAATACCACTTACTCGCTTCTAGCAGACGCCTAGCATCGAAAGAACGATATGGCGCCCGGGCTATTTTATATAAAGGTTCTTTTGATGACGTCATGACGCACCGTCGGGCCAGCGTCCGCTTCAGCCCCTCCCTTTCTCCTCCCTCAATCCCCACCTCCTCCCGCCCTCTAAGCCCGCCCCTTGGCCCGCCCTACCCCGCCATTGTGGGCGGAGACAAGACTGCCCGGGTGACGCAGGGCTCCCGCCCTCCTCCGAACAGAGGAGGAAGAGCTGAGAGGGGAGGGGGCGCGAGGCCGGGAAAGCGCTGGGGGAGGGGAAGGGGGGTGGTGTAAGGGTGAGTGATTTCCTTCCGGCACGTCGCCCGCTCCGGGGGAGGGGGTGGGGGGTTTCACTTCCGGGACGGTGTTCCGGCCCATTCCGGCCCATTTCCACCCCCGGAGGTAGGTGCTGCTCCTTGACTGGGCTCGGGCCCCGCACCCCGGTCCCGGTGCCTTGCACCGGGGCCCTCTCGCCCCGTCTCCGCCGCAGTCCGCTTCTGGGGCGCTCAGCCTCTTCCCTTCACCCCGCCTGGAGGCACCCGGCGACCTTCTACCCCCTCGGCCCGCGGCTGGGCTGAGCTGCAGGACCCGCCCCCTCGCGGGGCCCCTCCCTCAGGACCCCGGGATGGGCGGCCCCCTCCCCCACCGCCGCCGGGACACACCCAGCTATACACACCCACCTCGGGGCAGCTCCCCGCCCGCCGACGCCTGCCGCCTGGACCGGGTCCCGGGGCGCCGCCCCCTTCCTAATCCTTTGCGCTCACCTGAGCACGCCCTGTCCGGCCCGACGCCTTGCTCCCCTCTCCTCCAGAGTTCCTCAGTGACATTTCGCCCTTCAGCCAGTTCGCATCTCCCCATGCTTCCTAACGCAGACGAAAGCTGCTCAAGTACCGGAATGGCCAACCCCATGCCGTTCCCGATTCTCCCTCTTACAGCCGACGGTACAGAAAGACTTTACTCCAGGGGCTTCCTCCTCACTGGGGAATTGCCGGAAAGAGCAAACAAAAAAGGCGCTGGTGTAGGCTCCAAAATAAACATCTGAATTCATGATGGCATCGACAGAGGCTCTTATTGGATTAAAAGTTTCAAAACAAACAATAACGCTTTGGAAAAAGGTCAGATTGGCTAAAGTTGGTTCTTGAAAGCGGTGTATACACTTCCCTATTTACTGATAAGTGTGTTGTAAATGCGGGGCAATACTGTGAGCTTGTCAGGATGAGTTCAAGTTTCAGGTCTTACGTAACTGTGTAGTATCTTATCAGTTCATGGATAAGTGGATGCGCACTGGGCTCAAGTCAGTGTCTTCCTGTTAGAATTTATACAGACTTCTCTCAACTGTTGAAGACTGATGGATAGTTTCAGTCTTAGTGTTTCAGCTATTTTTTAAAAACATTTTAATGAAAAAATTTTTGCCGCAGTTGGTAAATGCTCTATTTTTTTCACCACCTCTGGGGAACTAAATTTCAGAATCAAAGTGTCATCATCACCCTGAAATTTCCAACCTCGAATTTGGATGGAGGCAGATATATGTAACTTTTCTAATTCTGGGGCTTGAACTTCAGGTTCTTTACATCTTGACTGAGTCCTGACACAGCTGTTGAATTTTTCCTAACCTGTTTGCCTCCAAGTCCTATGCCAAAGGCTTTTTGTGGAGGCTCTGGCTCTTAAGCTTAGAAGTATCGGCCTACATTCATGTGGGATATTAGTCACTTTATAAGCAGAACTCATGCAGTATGTAGTAAAATATTAAGAGGAGGAATATTTAATCAAGCCATTTGTGTAGAATTACATTTATTCAAAAAGCTTATTCCTTTCCTCCTGCAGAGAAAAGTCGTAAAGTTGTTACAGGATTTTGTATTGTCTGCAAATACCTTATGTCTAACACTTAAAAAAAAAAAAAAAAGTGCTTCCCTCCCCCCCTCGTTTGAATTTCTATTTTGATGTTGTATACAGTCATAGCTTGAATTTTTAGGAGTCTAATGATCACTTTTTAGTCTTAACTGTATGTATCCTCCTGTGAAACCTAGACTAAAAACCTGTTGGTAATTGTATTACCACATCTAAACATAAGGAAAGTGTCTCCTTTTACTTGGAGATTTTGAAACTTTACCAAATAATACTTTTAAATATGTTTGAATTGCAAAGCATCGGGTAGTAAAATTATAATTATTAATGAGAATATGGTTTTTTCTTTTAGCAGGGTTGAATGCTTGCCTGCACCCTCAGGCACGACCATGGAGAAAGGTGGGAACATACAATTGGAGATCCCTGACTTCAGCAACTCTGTCCTGAGCCACCTAAACCAGCTGCGCATGCAGGGCCGTCTCTGTGATATTGTGGTCAATGTGCAAGGACAAGCTTTTCGGGCTCACAAAGTGGTACTGGCTGCCAGCTCCCCCTATTTCCGGGATCACATGTCCTTGAATGAAATGAGTACTGTCTCTATTTCAGTCATCAAGAACCCTTCTGTTTTTGAACAGCTCCTTTCTTTCTGTTATACAGGGCGAATATGCCTGCAACTGGCAGATATCATCAGCTACCTAACAGCTGCCAGTTTTCTGCAGATGCAGCACATTATAGACAAATGTACACAGATCCTAGAGGGCATTCATTTCAAAATTAATGTGGCTGAGGTTGAAGCAGAATTAAGTCAAACAAGGACAAAGCATCAAGAGAGACCTCCAGAGTCTCACAGGGTTACACCAAATCTCAACCGCTCCCTTAGCCCACGACATAATACCCCAAAGGGAAATCGGCGAGGTCAGGTTAGTGCTGTGCTGGATATCAGAGAGCTAAGTCCTCCTGAGGAGTCCACCAGCCCTCAAATAATTGAACAGAGTTCTGATGTAGAGAGCCGGGAGCCCATTCTTCGGATCAACCGCGCAGGACAATGGTATGTGGAGACAGGAATAGCAGACCGGGGGGGTCGGAGTGATGATGAAGTTAGGGTTCTTGGAGCAGTACACATAAAAACTGAAAATCTGGAAGAGTGGCTTGGGCCTGAGAATCAGCCTTCCGGAGAAGATGGGAGTAGTGCAGAGGAAGTCACAGCCATGGTAATTGATACCACAGGCCATGGTTCTATAGGACAGGAAAATTACACTTTAGGGTCTTCAGGAGCCAAGGTAGCTCGGCCAACAAGCAGTGAAGTTGACAGGTAAGTTTTGTTTTTGTTTTATGTTCCCATCTGATAGCTATTGTGTAGACATTACTAAAGTGGGCCCTCGGTGATACAGAGAACATCTTCCTTACCTGATGTTCTTAGCCAAATAAGTTGATGTTGGGGAAATTGGAGGTGTACCAAAAGACTTGCATTCTTATTTTTTTAAAGCAGGAAGCTCCTAGTCCTGAAGTATTCACAGTGTTGTGAGAACTATGGTAAAGTTAGACACTTCCATGAATCAGAATAGCATCTGCAGCCACAATAGGATCAGTAATTGCCAGGGCTTCCTCGGGATTCCAGGCAGGGAGCTGATCATCAGCTTGGAACCTGGCAGCATTGCCCTTCCTTGGTATGTTATCACACAGGTAGGTGGCCTCCGGGAGTTTCACTTTCCTTTGTAGCACTGTTTACTTTTCTTTGCCCCCATTTACCAAATTAGAGGAAGTAATGGTATCAGCAGTAATTGTTCTTTTCAAATTAGTAAAACATGGTAATTCCAAAGAAAAGCTTTTTGGATGTTTTTCATTTCTTTTTTCACATGTCATTTGATGATATGTTTGCTGTTTTCTTCCATGGGTGACTGCTGCTACCACAGACTTGAGAGTCTTCTTTTTTTCACCAGTGCTGCTATGCTCTCTGCCTCACTTTTCCCTTTCTAATACATTGAATTTGTTAGAACATTTCTTTTGGTGAAAATAGCCCAAGTTTTAATCTAAGTCAATTGAAAGAAAGTCCCAGTTGAAAGAAAGAAATATTACTAATTGAGATTGGTAATATTTGTTCTTTCCCTCTGTTAAATTAAAATTAACCATATGAGCAATGAAAACTAAAGAAGTGATTACTTTGATTCACATCTGGTCTTGAGAGGCAAATGTGTCACAGACATTCAGGTAGTATATTCTGTGTCTACTTCAGGTGATCTTAATTTGAGTATTTTCCTTCTTATGTGCTTAATGGTTAAAATATTCTTGAGCGTAGAACTTACTGCCATCCTGTGTTAGGACTATTGTCCTCCTGTATTAGAATTATATCAAAAGTGATATTAGGCCAGGTGTGGTGGCTCACACCTCTAATCCCAACACTTTGGGAGGCGTAGGCAGGCGGATCACCGGGCCAGGAGTTTGAAACCAGCCTGGGCAACATAGCGAGACCCGGTCTCAAAAAAAAAATTTTTTTTAACAATTAGCCCGGCGTGATGGTGCATGCCTATAGTCCCAGCTTCTTGGAAGACTGAGGCAGGAACATCGCTTGAACCCAGGAGTTCTATTGAGTCTGCAGCGGTAGTGAACTAGGATCACGCCACTGCACGCTCCAGCCTGGGTGACAGAGTGAGAACTTGTCTCTAAAAAAAAAAAAAAAGAAAGAAAGAAAGAAAAAAAAGAAGTAACATAAGCTTAAATGGAAAGATTTTTAATCTCCATGATTCTGTATCAACAATCTGAAATGTATAACAGGTTATCATGGAGCCTGGGGGAAGAAACAACCAAAAACCTAATAATTACAGAGAAGAAACAAAATTATATCCTCAGTTTTAATTTATTCTTTTACAGTCTTTCAGTACTTACGTAAGGATAGAACGCTTATATTTAGCTTTAGCTTCACCAGCTCATATGGTCTATCTGTTATGTCATCTTGCATTTCATTTATATTCACTAGGGCAAACCTTTATCTTATTTCAAATCATATCCTGTATTAACTCTGTAAAAGTATTTTTCAGTTTATCTGTTGTTTGGTTTATTCCCCCTTCCTCAGCCGTAGAATAAAGAGGGGAGACATACCATTTTTTAAGTTTTTGACACTACTCTTCTATTAGTCCCCTTTATGCTCCTCTTCCAACAGATTTAGCCCCTCCGGCAGTGTTGTTCCCTTGACAGAGAGACACAGAGCCAGAAGTGAGTCTCCTGGGAGAATGGATGAGCCTAAGCAACCCAGCTCCCAGGTATGTAGTTGTGGATTTAGGATTGCTGTGGTTGTTGGAGGAATTGCCACTGTGTATGAGCAGAATATAATGAATAAGAAAGGAAAGATGTAGGAGAGGTAATAGGGGCCCTGTTAAAGTATTATATTTGATTATTTTTTTCTTTGTTCTTGCTTGTGAGCATTCAGCATACACTTTTGGTGTCAGCAGAGTTTGGGAAGTAAAAAAGGATTGTGGAACTCTTTCCTGATTATAGGAACCAGTCTATAGACCTGAGAGTAATAAAAATGGCCCCTGGCCGGGCGCGGTGGCTCACGCCTGTAATCCTAGCACTCTGGGAGGCCGAGGCGGGTGGATTGCTCAAGGTCAGGAGTTCGAAACCAGCCTGAGCAAGAGCGAGACCCTGTCTCTACTAATAATAGAAAGAAATTAATTGG
>CAUYRT010056992.1:0-41427 GCA_963574885.1 Lepilemur ruficaudatus | reverse complement strand
TTAATTTCTTTCTTTCTATTTATAGTAGAGACGGGGTCTCACTCTTGCTCAGGCTGGTTTTGAACTCCTGACCTTGAGTGATCCGCCCGCCTCAGCCTCCCAGAGTGCTAGGATTACAGGCGTGAGCCACCGCGCCCGGCTAGTACTGTGTTTTTTTAACCTTTTCCAATAGAACCCACCTGAAATAAAAAGTTCTATCTCCATTGCTAACACTGGCTCACCATGGAGGTGACTCTCATGGAAATGCCACCCCCTCCCTCTTTCGCCTTGTGATAGTCCCTTTCGCTGCTGAGAATGCCCAGTTAGCACAATCCAGCCTGCTGCGTTAGTTTGCCGGAGTCTCCGAAGTTCTCCACCGCCGCCCGCCCCCGGCCACCGCCCCCGGCCAGCTAAAAGGCGGTAAGAAGCCGCTGCACAGGTCGGAGTTCAGAGGCGATGCTTTCCCTAAGGAAGCGCTGCAAAGTCAGTGGCACGGTCACCGGTCACCGTGCCCAACTTTTAAACCCTGCTAGTTTAAACCAGTGAGTTTGCACATACAGATTGCGCACCCCTTTCCCGCCACCTCTGGTTGTCCTTTTGTCCCAACGCTGTGCATCTGCCCGCGCTCCCCGCTGCGGTCGGCCTCCTGCAACTCCGCACACCGCCGGGCCCCCGCGCCGCGCCGCCCGCCCGTGGAAGGCGCCCTCCTCGCGGCAGCGTCCTTCTCTCCCCGCGCCCCCGGCGCTCACCGCTTCTCTAACTCCGGGGCCGCACACGCTTCCGTAACGCAAGGGCGCCCAGTGTCGTCCACCGGCCGCCGCGGGGGCTACTGTGCACTCTGGGGTCCCGCGGCCCCCGCGAGCGCGCCCCGCTCCAGACGCTCCCCACCCCCACCGCATCCCGCGCTCCGTCCCCGCAGCGGGACGACGGAGCTGAGGAGAGTCGGGGAGGTCGCGAAGCGCCTCCTGCTGCCCCGTCTGCACCCCGGCCTCGGCCCGGGGACTCCGCCGTGCCCATCCCTGCAGGGCCAAGTGCAAGGTCCTCGGCGGGACCGGCGCCCTGTCATCACCTCCCTCCGCCTCGCACGGGCCAACGCGAGGGGACCCTGGCGCCGCTGCCATACGGGAGGGAAAGGACTGCGCGCGGCGGCGGACGGGGACCCGAGGAGGTCCCCTTCACAACTCCCACACCCAGCATTCCTCCCCACCGCCACTGTCCACTGCCTCAGCCCAACCCCACCGGCGCGCCCGACTCCCGTCCCCTCCCCGGATGGCGCCACCGCGCAGCGCTCACCTCAGGGAGCGAGCAGCGCCCCTCTCCGCGCCCGCCCGCCCGCCCGCTCACCTCGTCTCTCGGCTGCGCCGCGTGAGTCTGAGTGTGTCCCTGCGCGTAATTGTATCCGGAACAGAGGGGAGCCGTGTGCGCCGGATCAGGTGTCGCCGCCTTCGGTGGTTGGCGCGTGAGGGACGCTGTGGGGCTAGCGTGTTAGCTCAGGACGGGCTCTCCGGGCTCAGTGGACGGCGATGCTTTCGCCGTGCCTTCCCGCGGGTCCGCGGCGCGCCTGCTCCTCCGCAGCTCTCCGCCGGCCGCCGCCGCCGCCCCCCACCGGCCGCGCCCCGCCCCGCCCCGCGCGCCGCTGTCCCCCAGCGCCCGGCTCTGCGGGCACCACGCGGGCCGCCGCACGCTCTCCTCACATCACACGCGTCGCGCCGCGAGCGCCTGCAACGCCCCGGGCTGGGGCATGTGTGCGGACGCGCCTTCGGGCCACGCGCTCGAGGCTGGCGAGGGGCGGCGAGCGGGGACCCGGCTGTCGCCCGCGGAGCAGCGCCGGCGGGAGGGCTGGACGCGCGAACTCGGCGCGCTCGAGCTGCGAATCCTGGGACTGGCACGTGGCCCCGCCCCGTCCGCCCTCCCCGGCCAGGCGTGTCGAGTGCCCTCGCTGCCACAGCCGCCTGGTCCCGGTGCCCGCCTTTTTTCCTCACGCGGGGCAGTGAGTCCTGCGTGCGGTAACGCCCCGACTTCCTAGCCATGTCGCCTCACTGCGCCTGGCTCCCTTCCACAGTTGCGCTTGGCTGGTGAGTGGAGGAGTTGGGGTTACTGCAAAAGAAAAAGGGGGCTGCCCTGGCACCTGCGCTGCCACCAACCCGGGCTTCCGTGCTGGGCCTCGTGCAGCAGAAAGCGTTAGAAAACGCGGGTTTGGGGATCCTGGAAAAAGTAAATTGGGTTGCTGAGCTCAGTAACATCCTTCCTCTCGGGCTCGTGCTGAAAGGGCCATTTATGCTTTGCTTGGTTGAGTCTGTGGCGACTTTATTCTGACTAAATCTGTGTTTACCAGCAGCAGAACCTTGCCAAGTTGGCGCCTTGTCCCGCAAGCGGCGTCGCCCCAGGACTGCTGGAGCAGCGTCCTGTGCCGCCTCGGACCTGAGGGGCCAACCGCTCTAGGCGTCTGGTGTAGACTGTGAGCGTCACGGGAACCAGGAAAGCCTCATAGTGTCGTTCAGTCTTCCTCTGAGCCTGACGGGCATTGTAATAGACACGTATGTGCATAGGTGTATGTACGTATGTATTTTCTATGTATGTAGCATGTGAACAGAATTGTTTATTGTTTATGTTCTACCTTCCAGAAAAGCAAAACTCATGTGGGTCATAAATTCCAGAAGCTGAGATGCAGCCCCTAAACACAAATGTGGTAATGTTTAAAAGCTGGAAATCAAAAAATGCCAAGTCAAGTCATTGTTGCCTTGCTCCAAAGAGATTCAGAAATAGGTTGGAACTTTCTGTCCTTAGATAAGAAAATGTAAATTATGTTTTACCATATATATTATTACTTAATGATAAATTTTAAAAATCCTAGTATATATGGTGCTTTTCTTATTTTATTAAAGCCCATATATTCAATGGACTTTGGAGAGATTTTCAAGTGCTGAGTTCCGAAAAGATAATGTACTTTCATTCTTTTCAGACTATAAATTCAAAATTATTCCTGTGAAAAGCACAAGGAATATTTTTCCAGCCTTTCTACCTGACTTAAGGAGAGTACCATACTCTATATTTATGTCTTATTTAAATTGCACTAAAAAAACCTAAAATAAATGTTAAACATTACATAGATAACAAGTAACAAAAGACAATTTAAACATTTACTTTAAAAGCTTTATTTTCTCAAGCATCAGTTGCAAGCTTTCTCACGATGCATACCTAAACTTGTGGTAAAAACTTGATTATTTGGAATTAAAGGAATAACTTAAATTTTTCTTTTATGTTATAAAAGTCTTTCTAAAATTTTTCTTTTATGTTATAAAAGTCTTTCTAAAATTTTACTTAAAATCTTGTAAACTAACCATCCTGTAAGATTTTTTTTCAGACTTACGGATAGAAAAAGCATTACTATACATTGTGTGTGTGTATGTCCATGCTTATTATATTTATGGTCTGCCTGTTGTCTCCCACATTATATAATGATTGTTGAATTTCACACAGCTCTTCACAAAAAGGGCATTCCATAATTTAAAACAAATCTAGTCAATCATTGTATAAATAGTTGAATTACATTTTTGGAGTTTGAAATGATAAAAGTGAGAAAGCAGTGAGGTTCCCTCTATCTTTTTGTTAAATGCAGGACCACTTGGCACTTAACATTATCAACTGAATAATTAAAGCATTTGCTACTTCTTTTTAAGGAAAGATGCATATTTTTCATATTCAATCCATCCTTTAAACTCTCATCCAGATTAACCCAAGGTTCTCCCTGTCATCCTTAGTTTATAGAATGTTGAATTGGACAACATATCTATAGTAAGGAAGTTTCAGTCAATGTGGAGTAGGGTATTACAATTCCCCCATTTCTATAGACCACATGTATTAGTGTTCTCAACTGTTAATTTTTTTAAATGCTTGTTATAATTCTTCAGCCCATCTGATTTTATTGGAAAATATCACTAACCATGAGAGATACTAGCTTAACCTGGTAATCATTAACCATTAACTCTGGAACCAGACTACCAAGAATTGAACTTGAACCTCATCATTTGCCAGCTGTGTGGCCTTTGGCATGTTACTAAAATTCTGTTTGCCTTGATTTCTTTACCTGTAAAATAAATATAATAATAGTATCTGCTTCAATTGCAGTGCTCAATAAGTGTTAACAGTGTTATCCATCTGCAATTTTAACTGGTAATGGGAAAGTTAGCTTTCTAAGTTTTAGGGGGACTGTTAATATTTATTGACATTTAAGTAGGGATTTTTCTATTACTGGAGACAGTACAGCATAGTAGCAAATGGCCTGTTTTTAGTTCATTTGCTACCTTTCTTTACTGTAGGACTTATTTTTCATAAAGAGTTCTGACAAGACCAAGTTCTTCTAATGATTTCTTTGCCTTTTAAGTGATGTAGTATTTCTTAAAAACAGTTCTTAGATTCATTTTATTCATCTCACTAGCTCTTCTTTCATCCATCTAGTAAATATTTGTTAAGCACCCAATTTATGTTCAGTTTTAAAAAATCTATAGAGAATTTGTTCCCTTAACCGCCCCCAGCCCCAATTATTTCTTGATCCTGCACTTAACAAGCTGGGGAAAGAAGTAACTTACAAACATTTAGAAAAAAATATATAAGTAAATATCATAGCTCATTTAAATGTAATCACAGGTCAAGTGCAAAATAAAGACGATAAGCAGTGGGAGAGAGAAAGAGGAGAGATTAATATTTGGCTAGACTTGTTAGAAAGGGGTCATGGGAAAGATTGTATTTGATTTACATCATGAAGAGTAGGTAGGTTTTTTAGTTCTTCAAGAACTAAAGGGGACTTTGTGTGAGAATAAAATAGTGTATTATTAATTCTTGCTGGACAACTTTTACAAGCCAAATTAGTAAACCTGTTACCTAAGGTACATAATATTAAAATGTAATAAGTAACTTCTATGTCTTAAATACGAAATATATAGCTTTGTTCAGTTGTAATTTTCACACTGTTTCAATCCAAATGAACAGACAGTTGAACACCTATATGTGTGGGCCCTGCTAGACAGTCCAGCCACAGATATGAATGTGGCGTGATCCTCTGTCCTCAAGGAACTCAGTATTGTGAGAAAGTACAGCAAATAAATTACACATGTGAAAATAGAAGTAGGATGAAAGCATAGAAGTAATACAGAGGCAGTAAGGTTACTACTCTGTATGAGAAAGTCTAGGAAAACTTCATGAAGAATTGACACTTGAACAGTGTTTTGAAGGATAAATAGAAGTTCAGTAAGTCAATAGTTCAATTAGAAGGAATAGTTCACTTATTATGTTTTCATCTCAAATTCATCCATGGTTGTCCATAGTTACCTTAATATATTTTGACTCTTGAACATTCTCTTATAAAAATCACCTATAATCTTACAGACATTGGCCTAGGCAAAGAATTTATGAAGAAGACCCCAAAGGCAATCACCACAACAACAAAAATAAATAAATGGGACCTGATCAAATTAAAATGCTTCCGCACAGCCAAGGAAATTATCATTAGAGCAAATAGACAACCTATGGGAGACAGTATTTCCATTCTTATACATCTGATAAAGGGCTGATAAGCAGAATCTATATAGAACTCAGGGAAATCAGCAAGAAAAAAATCAAACAACTCCGTTAAAAAGTGGGCAAAGGACATGAACAGAAGCTTTTCAAAAGAAGACAGACTAATGGCTTACAAACATGAAAAAATGCTCAGCATCTCTAATCACCAGAGAAATGCAAATCAAAACCAAAATGAGATAGCTACTTAACTCCAGTGAAAATGGCTTTTATCAAAAAAATCCCCAAACAACAAGTGTTGACGTCGATGAGGAGAGAAAGGAAAACTCATACACTGTGGGACTGCAAACTAGTACAACCTCTATGGAAAGTAGTGTGGAGATACCTCAAAGAACTAAAAGTAGAACTATCATTTGGTACAGCAATCCCACTACTGGGCATATATCCAAAGGAAAAAAAGACATTCTATAAAAAAAGACATCTGCACTTGAATGTTATAGCAGCACAATTCACAACTGCAAAGATGTGGGAACAACCCAAGTGCCCATCAATACATGAGTGGATTAATAAAATGTGGTATATGTATACCATGGAGTACTACTCAGCCATAAAAAAATGAGGAACTACCTATTGTATTACACTGAATGGAGCTGGAGCCTATTCTTCTAACTGAAATATCACAAGAAAGGAAAAACAAACACCACATGTATTCACCATCAAATTGGTACTAATTAATCAACGCTAATGTGCACATATGAGAAGTAACATTCATAGGGTGTAGGGCAGGTGAGAATGGGGAGGGAATGGGTAAATTCATACCTAATGGATGTGGTGTGTTGCTGTCTAGGGGATGGACATGTTTGTAGCTCTGACTCAGGCAGTACAAAGGCAATTTATGTAACCAAAGCATTTGTACCCCCATAATAGTCTGAAATAAAAAAAAAATCACCTACATTGATTCTTTTTCCCATTTTTAAATAGAAATAAAGATATTATCTGCTACAAAGTAATACATGAAAGAAAGACTAGACCACAGGATTGCTAAATACATATATTATTTGTAATGTATTTTTAGGGAAGAAAAATGCAGACATGGGAATAGGTATTAAATAAAGACTTATTGAAAAAGAATACTGGAGAAGAAAGAGTGTGCTTAGAAATCCATGTGAGTTTTAGGAATTTTATAGTAAATGAAGCATGGTTTAAAAAGTTTTTATCTATTCAGATATTAAAACACTTGCAAGAATATAATTTTATAACTTTACAATTAATGAATAATTTAAAACTAATATATTGTACAAAACTAATATATTGTAAAAGTTTAATACTTTTAAAAATGGTACCTCCTAAAATTAGTTATTAATTACACAGTTTTATGTCCCTTAACTCTGTGCCCTGTAATATAGACCATGTAATGTAGAATACAGCAGAATTGATTTAAGTTCAAATATGGGGACAAATATAGGTGGTTGTACATTCTAACACACCTTTGTTAGCAGTCTCAAATATTCGAATATACTGTGACTGAATACCTTATGACTCTGAAAACTTCACTGACTTCACAAACCCAGCTCTGCTCTTTGAGTGCTTCAAATGTGATTATTTGCTTTGGATATCCAAGGAACATGAAAAGTCTGAATGTACACAAAGATTCATTAGGTTTAATCTGATGCTGCTCTCCATGATAGTAATAAAAATAATGGCTTCTACATTGAGTCTTCAGGAGTGTGTTCCAGGTAGAATGCTAAATAGTTACTAAGAGTGATGTCATTTAATCGTCATAAAAAGCCTAGAGATAAAGTATTATTATTGTCCCTGTTTAAGGTAGAGTAGCCAAGGGTTCAGGAAGTTTCTTAGCCAAGGTCACTAGTACTGGAAAGTAGCAAATCTGAGAATTGAATTAAGGTTTGTTTGAGTCAATGATAATGCCCTGACCTACCAGGGCCATTCAGACTGGATCTCATACTGTAATGTAAATCATGGTCAGAGGAAAAATTGAAGTACATAAATCCAAACTGGTCATTTGGAGAACTCTCCGTACGCAAGAAGTACGTAAACCCAGTCTGCCTTGCTGTATCTCCTTTTTTTTTTACCCCAGAGCAATCACTTTATAAATAAGTCACAGTACCAAGAAGTGCTATGATAACAGGGCTTACAATCCTATATATCCAATTTTAATATTTTGCCATTATTTTACATTTTAATTCCTGTTTTCTGCAGACTCAGGCTTTCAATATTTATAAGAACACTAAACCTAATAGTAAACAGAATGAGGATCATGCACAAAGTCCGTACAATAAAAAGATACACCATCACATCTTCACCTCTTCTCTTTGCTCTTTTCTTCTTTTCTGTTCCCATCATCTCTTATTTTCTTCCAAACATCAGCTTCTTGCTTTCAGTTTCAATTATACACTCCATATTTATGTGCCATAATCCACAGTATATTTTATAGTTACAAATTAATTTATTTTTAGAATTTATATTTTGTTATGCATTCTAGACTACATTAAAAAATGTTGCTCTCTATAAATCAGATTTTAACAGACAGGAAGGATCAAAAGAGCAAGGAGGGATTTCTAGGACTTTGAAAATGTTGGAGATAGCTATATTGCCTGCCAACTTCTAAGATTATCACTAACAGATATTTTTTATAAATTGTCTCAAGGAATATCTCATAAAAAGGGCAAACCAAAAAAATCTTATATTTTAATAATTTTTTCTTACATGATAGTAGACATCATTAGCTTAGCCTATATGTCCTTCTAAAGCAGTATTTTCAATGAAACTCTGCTGGCTATTCTAGTGTTCAATAAGCTGAATCTTTTTAAATAATTTCAAAAACTTCATGAGAAACTCTGTTGAGTTTATTATAGGAAATTTATGAAAATAGAAAATCTGTCTTTTATAATGTGGACCCCTACCCCCAGGCCGCTGTCCTGTTAGGAACCGAGCCACTCATCACTGCCCGAACTCCGCCCCTCCCCCAGTGGAAAAATTGTCTTCCATGAAACTTAGGAACTGGGCCATGAGTGAAGGAGTGTGAGCGAAGCTTCATCTGTATGTGCAGCTGCTGGCATGACTGCCTGAACTCCTCATTGCCCCCACTAACGTGTGGAAAAATTGCCTTCCATGAAATCAGTTCCTGGTGCCAAAAAGGTTGGGGACCACTGTTATATAACACTTAGACCTTTCAGGACTGGAAAATTTTCTATACTGGATTCTTATATAGCCTATATTGAGTCTCTGACAGTGATACCAACCAAGATTTTAAAGGAGAGTACTACAGGATATCAAAGCTATGCCTATGTCCAAAACACATCTTAGCTTCCCTTCCCACCAATTTTGTAGGTGTTACTTACTGTTATAGCCTTTCTACATTTAGTTTGCAATGCCTCCTGGGAATAAAGAGCTTCATAATATATTACAAAAGTAGAACTGTAGTTTATTTAAATTGAATACATTGCAAGCTCCAGGAAATACTAACTAGTTCTAATGTTCCAGCATTAGGTGAATAAGGTCATGTTCACCATATCTTCTTTTTATTTTATAGATGCTAATATTCACCCAGCTCTTTTATTAATCAGCAGCTACTATAGCAGCTCTCAGATCTATTAAGCATAATTCTAAAATATCAAAACTTTCTAGCCTAAATCACATCCCCTGGTACTATGGTTTGTGCATTTTTCCCAAAATAAACATTAGTTTATATGCATAGTCAACTTACTCTTATTGGAAAGTGTTTGCATATGTTCCTCAAATATCATGTGTTGGAAATGTAGTCCCCAATGCAACAGTGTTGAGAGGTGGGGCCTCGTAAGAAGTGATTGCGTCATGAGGGTAGAGCCTCATGGATTAATGTCATTACCTCAGGAGCAGGTTAGTTATCAGGAGAGTGAGTTGTTATAAAGCGAATTCAGCCTTTCATGTCTCACACATGCTCGCTTGCCCTTCCACCCTTCCACCATAAGGTAATGGAGCAAGAAGGCCCTCACTAGATGTGGTCGCCCAACCTTGGACTTCCCAGCCTCCAGAAACTTGAACTAAGTAAACTTCTATTGTTTATAAATTACCTAGTCTGTGGTATTCTATTATAGTACCAGGAAATGGACTAAGACAGGGACGTTAAAGGAGACCATAGAACCCATAGT
Source organism: Lepilemur ruficaudatus (assembly GCA_963574885.1). NCBI lineage: Eukaryota > Metazoa > Chordata > Mammalia > Primates > Lepilemuridae > Lepilemur > Lepilemur ruficaudatus. The sequence continues at coordinate 31,783 of CAUYRT010056992.1, read as the reverse complement.
TCTTTTTAGAGAAATACTCTCTGCCTTTTAACATAAAGAACTACTTGTTTTGGTTTTAAGAAAATCAAGGCGCTTGCCCAGGAAAATTGTTATAAGCAATATTTTGTGGCCGTTATTTCCTGTGGTTATCTTAAAATCATGGTCCTTAAAAAAGGTCATTTTCTCAGATCGGGCTTTAGTCCCAAATGAAACTATTAAGCATACGTTTGTTTGCACATGGCAACCCCAAGCCTGACCCTCCCAGGGTCTACAAAGAAAGTAGATTTCTCTGTCAACAAAAGACAATAAATACTAAGGACTTTGCCCTTAATATTCAGATTTATCATTATGTTACCTATAAATATTTTACTTTATGGTTGAAGTCATGTTTTGAGTATCTCTATTGCCTTGTTTTTCATTCATTTCCTCCTTATTTTGTGTAATAAAGAACTGATAACAGTAGTGTAATAAATAAAATAAGAAATATTCCACATAAAATGGCAAGCCAGGTAGATAAAACCTGGCCAGTTACAGCATATTTCTGTTATGTGAGAACATCAAGTTTGCACAGGTTTTTCCATGGTATAATTAGAAGTCAAGGTTCTTACAGTAAACCAGATACAGACTACTTTTATAAATTGTTGTAAAAAGGTGATGGCTAATGTAAAAATGCCCTTAGTTATGTTTATCAATTCCCTGTTCTTCCATACCAAAAATAATCCTCTTTACCAGTCAGTTGGTAAATGACTCTAGTGGCCAGGTCACGTTTCCCAAACCATTTGGTTAAATAATTACCTGCCATTAAACATATCTAGGATTTCAGAAATCTGTCCTCTGATCAAGTGAAAATTTTTACAAAATGGTAAGATGGCTTCACAAGTTTATACTTTCATGTAACCTTTCTATTCCAAACAAAAATTAAGACTGATAAACTATAAAAGGGAAAATTAAGATGTAGAGAAATGGGTCAGGCGCGGTAGCTCACGCCTGTAATCCTAGCACTCTGGGAGGCCGAGGCGGGCGGATCGCTCAAGGTCAGGAGTTTGAAACCAGCCTGAGCAAGAGTGAGACCCCGTCTCTACTATAAAAATAGAAAGAAATTAATTGGCCAACTAAAGATAAATATAGAAAAAATTAGCCGGGCATGGTGGCACATGCCTGTAGTCCCAGCTACTCGGGAGGCTGAGGCAGAAGGATTGCTTGAGCCCAGGAGTTTGAGGTTGCTGTGGGCTAGGCTGATGCCACGGCACTCTACAGCCCGGGCAACAGAGTGAGACTCTGTCTCAAAAAAAAAAAAAAAAAAAAAAAAAGACGTAGAGAAATGAAGAAACTAGGCAAACATTTTCATGAATTAGAAAAGGAACAGAAATGCAAAGCAGAAAGTCAAGATGGGGCCAAGTGCTGTGACTTCTGGAACTGAGCACAAATGGTAGTCTTGGAACTAAAGGTGCTTGTAGCAGACAGATCCTAAGGTGACCCCATGATTTCCACCCCTTGGCCTTCATGCATTCTATAATTCCTTCCCTATGTGTGTGTTAATCAAACAGGAAACTATCCTGGATGGGTATGAATTAATCAGGTGAGAACCCTTAAAAGAGGAACTGACAACCCTCCCTGCCCCTACAGGAAGAGAGACACTTCTTACAGGCGTGATGAGATAAGCAGCCATGGTGAAGGAGTCCCTGTGGCAGCCTCTAGGACCTGCAGTTACCCCCAGCCAATAGCCAGCAAGCAGCTGGGGTCCTCAGTCACACAGCTGTAGGGAAATGAATTCTGCCAACAACTGAATGAGCTTGAAAGTATATTCTCCCTAAATTCATCTTCCAGATGAGAATGTAGCCTGGCCAACACCTTAATTATGGCCTTGAGAAACACTGCAGAGGACAGAACTAGTCCATGTCCAGACTTCTGGCCCATAAAACTTGTGAGATAATAAGTGTCTGTTGCTTTGATGTGTTGAGTTTGTGCTTGGGTGTTCTATGGCAGTGGCTAACTAATACAGTAGTGCAGGAATAGAATCATGGCCAGCTTCACTGCTTGAAACCGGGGCCAGGACTCCCACATGTGTGAACAGAATCTGAATAAAAAGGCTAGTGACTTGGCTACATGGAAAACTGTGGCTATAGGAATGTAAAAGGACTGAAACCAGGAATCCAGTCAAGTTGGCAATTGACTCTAGTGGCTAGATCCTTGATACCCCTGATATCTCCCCAGAAAAGAGCCTTAAAATGCTGTTATAAAACTTGGTTCTGGATTGTTGGCTTAGCAGTGCCAGAGGAAGGCAACCACGGGCACCCGAAAATGAAAACCATCCCCACTCCAGTGCCCAAATCCAAAGACACATGAAGAATGCTAATGCTTAGAAAGGCAAACAGAATCCAGTTCTCCAAGCATGAATTCCTTGCAGGTGAAATTAATTGTATGGGATAATTTGACACAGGTTTTAAAATATGCTTAATGATGGAATAGCATCTATTAAAAGTCATAATAGTTTGAAAGCAAAAACATCTCAAGAAAAGTTTGAACATGAAAATGAAAATAGAAGTCTTAAAAATAAAAATTCATCATATGGAATAAATTCTACACATTTGCGAAGAGAAATTAGAAAATCTAAAGATGGTTCTGAGAAATTCACTCAGGATAAAGAAGACGGAAACACGCACACGCGCGCACACACAGAAGCCAAAAGACCTGAAGAACATATTGACTCAATGATACATGTAACTAGAGTTACAGAATAAAAGGAGGGACTATCAAAATAAATACAAAGTAATAGCTAAGAATTTTCCAGAATTGAGGAAAGACTACATTCTCAGATATTAACTAGAATCTGGTTGTCACTAGATAGAGCAAACAGCACCTACTAGAAGAGGCAATGTCATCACTTACCCCTGAGGAGATCTGAAAAATTGTAAATGCTCCCCAGATTCACCAAATTAGAATGAAACACAGAAATGCATACTTTAAAAAAATCTCCAATCTTCCTTTCCAAAACCCATAACCCCAGTCTAATCATGAAAAAAATCATTGGATAACCTCCAACAAAGGACATTCTACAAAATATTTGGCCAGTATTTCTCAAATCTGTCAAGGTTATCAAAAATAAAGAAAGTCTAACAAACTGTCACAGCACAGAGGAGGCTAAGGTGACATGATGCCAAATGGAATGTGGGATCCTGGATGTGGTCCTAGAACAGGAAAATGACATTAGATAAAAAGTAAGAAAATGTGTGAATAAAATATGGACTTTAGTTACTAACCATGGATAGATATTGGTTAATTAATGGTAACAAGTGTACCATGTTAATATAAATAGAGTAAGATGTTCATAATGGGGGCAATAGATATGGGCTGTGTGGGAACTCTCTATACTATTTTAACAAATTTTTCTGTAAATCTAAAACTATTCAAATATTTTCAAAACTATTAAAAACAAACACTCCCAAGGTTTTGATTATCAGCCAGGTTTCAGATGTATTTTAATCCCTCATGTTACAGATGAGAAAACAGAGGCACTTTGTAAGTACTCATCTGGTTCTAGTAACCATTAAAGATAATAGAATAGTTGTTAAATATGATTGTTGTAAATTGTGATTGCAAGTATCTTTGAAATATCTTAGAATTAACCTTAATTTGGATTCATCCATTTTAACTGAACAATAGCAATATGATAGTTGTAGTGTAATTATAAAAAAGGGCTTATTTTTAAAGTCCTTAAAATGGTACTGAAAAATAGTGTGGATTACAACATCAGTATTAATATTAAATAGTATTAATAGTATAAATACTGATAATAGTATCAGTATTAGTATTAAATAGTATTATAGTTTGTTGCTGAAATATTTTTTCTGTACCATGCAGCACTCATATAGTGTATGCAAAGTTAAGTGAGAAGCATCCATTCTGTAAAGAAGAGGAAACTCCCTTTTGCTTCCCCTATTCTCCTTTAGTTTCCTCTTCTTTATAGTTCTTTAGAGTTTTCTTTCTTCCCACCCACTTTCCGGTAGTTCCCTAGAAGAGAATCACCTCAATGCAAAAGAGTTCCAGTCCCATCCATCTGGCTTATCAACATACTTTGTTGTCAGACTGACTTTTCTTATTTGCTGTTTCTAAAATGTCTCCCTTTCTATTAGACTAGCTCACTGAGACAGCTAACTCTAGTAAAAAGAGGTTTGGGATTTCTCTCTGGAACTGTCCCTTACTAGGTGTATGTGAACGTTAAGTATATCACACATAACTAATGCTTCAGTTTTCCGGCTTGCAAAGTGGTGATAGGATTCCCACTTCACAGAGTTGTTTTAAAGATATAATGAGACAACATAAGAGAATTATCTAAACTCTCTGGTGTTTTGTAGATGTAAGTCACTGAATGCCATTTCTGAGAATACTTTCCAGTTTCTAAGGAAAATCATACACTACATTGGAAAAAAATGTATTCACTTCTTATTTATCTTAAGTAGTCAAGCCAGTTTTTCCTAAGCTAATTAAGCCTTGAGGCTGGGAACTTGGATATAGTGGACTCTACGTTAACTAAAGTCTTGTAGGTTATTTCTACTGAAATTCTAAATGTTATTTTTCTGCAATATAGTTAGACATGGTGTAAGTGAACCATGTTGTTTACTGCTTTTCTTTGCAACTCGATTTTATTTCTAGGAAACAACTTTCTTGTATGCACTTCCCACAGACTCTGATGCCAAGGAAATAAAAAAGAATAATATGATGTTCCATGGCCATAATTCAATAGTACACAGTATCATTATCCAACTGTGTGAACATTAAATTATGCAAATTCCAAGCTTAATGAGCTGGCCTTCTGAAACATTTGGAGCCATTCTCTGCATTTCCTTCCCACGCTATTTCAAGAGTTTGGTGTTTTATAGCTCAGAAGTTCAAGGCACTTATACTGCTGATTGCTAATTAAACATCTAGCATCCAAGCTCCATGATATCTCATGGAATTTCAAGTTTGGTCCATATTCTTGGAAATCCATACACTATAGTTCCATGAAATTGAGAGATCTTGATGAGAAGACCCTTAAGTTTTCACAAACATAGTGGATACCAAATATTAACTGCATCATTCACTCACTTATAAACATTTATTGAGTATATTCTCTCTTAATACAAAGATGAAAAGATACTGGCTTTGGTCCTCAAGTATCTTATGATCTATTGAGGGGGAGAAGGGAAGAAGAAATGAAAAGAAGACAGAGAAGATTATATCATTTCTACAGAGGGAGAAAAATGCCTGTAGAGCTCACAAGACATTTATATGGGAATAGAGCCTAAAAAACGTTTGAGAAGGTTTTCATGAGAGCATGACATTTGAGCAGAATTCGATAGCTATTTTATTTTCAAACTAATAAGAGCTCCCACTAAAATTTAATCTCCGTGAAAAGAGGGACTTTGGTTGTTTTTGGTTCATGGTACACTAAAAATCTTGTGTTAAATGGATGAATAAATGAATGGCTGCTTGGCAGTAGAAGGCCCTGAATGAAAATATTTACTCTTAAGAGAGCTAAATCTTATCTAACTATATTTGACAATTCCTGACACCATTGGTTTTCACATAATTTAAACTGCAACAAGAATCAAGCTGATTAACCAGGTGAATCCAGTGTTAGATATTTCAAATTTCCATGGGACTATGAAGAATTTGGGGAAATAGGAAAGATCTAATAACGAGAATGGATAACTTTTTAAAAAATCATCTAAAGTTGAGGCAAAGGCAAGGAGACCTGCTTCTTCCACTACAATTCCCCAGAAAAACATCATACATGTCTTGCTGGGCTGAACCAAAAATTCAGCAAAAGCTATTGTATGATTAAAAACTCATACAAAACAATTTCTTGGATGAGTCAAATAGAAGTAGAGTGAAGATAATATAGAAAGTTCTTTAAAATACAGCCTGAACTGGCTGTATTCCATTGTAAAACCTTCACCCAACAAAACTGAAGCATCTCCAAGCTATGGGCATGTGCTGAGTGGTAGAAATAAAGTGGATAAAGTTGTGGAACATACTCTTACTCATTTTCATTTTTAAAAAATTCCTAACTATCTTTGAAATGTCAGTTCCACTGTAAGGAATTCCTGAAATGATCTCCCCTTCCTTAATGCACCCATGGCTCTTTGGTCAGGTCCTTCTCTTGACATTAATACGGTCTGTACTTATTTAAGTACATCTCAAATTCCTATCAGAATGTGAGTTCCTTCTGGGCATGAATGACATCTTCTCATTCTTGTATCTGACCTCATCTCTTCCAGCTTTCCCTTACACACACATACAAACACACACATAAACGTTTGTCCAGTTAATATTGACAGAAAACTACAATCTCATATACTTAGGGGAAAAACAGAGTTGACATTTTCTAAAATGAGGAAGACATAAAGTAATACTGTTACAGCATTTGTGATGGCAATGCAAGATATTACAAAAAGCTTTATACAGAAGTATGATAAAAATTTATGAGATACAATCATAATATAATGTTAAGAATACTCACTGATACTGATAGACATATATTTTATCAAAATTAGGGAATTTATACTAGATCTTTTATTAGGAGATCATATAACTTTACTTCTGATAGCTCTGGAATGAATTGCTTTTACATGACATCAAAATCCCTTTTGATGCTCACCTAGGAGCTGCTGCATGCTTCTTATCTCTTATATCGGTTAGGATGCTCTCATCAACAGATATTACACTACCCACCTAGAGTAGCCTAAACAATAAGATCTTTATTTCATATAATAAGAAGCCTGGAGGTTGGAGGTCCAATGTTTGGTACAGTGACTAAATGATATCCTCTGGATTTAGGCTCTTTCTATCCTAAATCCACAACAATCTTTCATGGTTGTGATATAAATACCATAGCTGCACATCCAGTATCCCAAGTAAGAAGATTAAAAGCAGACAGAAAAAAAGACCTTCTGCTTCAGCACCTCTCTTTTATAAGGAATATCTTTCTTAGAAGACATTTCTCAGCAGATTTTCCCTTATTTCTCATTGGCCAAATTAGGTTACGAGAACAATCATTAACATAGAGGAAAGCTATTGCTATGATGTACGTAGAGCCCTGAAAATTCACCCAGTAGAGTCGGCATATCACTGCCTTAACAAAATTGAGTTTCTGTTAACAATGATGGAAGACAAGTAAATCTTGGGAAAGAAACCATTAGTGCCTGTAACATCACACATGACAGTCCTCTATAATCATTGTGAGATAGCAAATATTTGTTGGCCTTGATTTCATTAGTTAGCAAAAATACCTGCAAATCCTTTGTTGCTTTACTATTTAGTTTCAAATGATTTCTTCAAAGTTTGGGTGAAGTGGCAACACGAGCTGTGTTAATTTGCAGCATCTGTAAATAACTTTAAGTAGCAAAGGTAATCACTGCACTTTAACTCTCAATCAATGCCTATATCAAATAATATAAGTTAATTAAACAGATTGTTTTAACAAAAACACCAGAACTTAGACATCCACATGAATTTTTTTCCCACAAAGTCCTTACCTTGGGAAACTGCACGCTTCCAAAATAGCCACTTGTCAAAGAAAGCCAGAACTAATCTTGAAGGGCTGCCGTCAGTACCTGTGGCACAATTCTCAGGAGTATTTTCAGTTAATAAGAAATCTTTGTCTTTTGTGAATGAATTTGCTCATTGGAAATATATAAATGCCATTCTGAGCCAAGCCTAGATAATTGCATAGGAAGTGAAGCTAGGTAAAGCCATATGTTGGTCAAAATATAATGACTATTAAGAAGTATCTTACATGGCTAATATGACTAATTAACATGCTCTAGGAACAATTCCAAATGGGAAATTGCAAACCTACTTTGAGAAATGGAAACAGAGTTGAAGGGTAACATTATTTTAGGCAGTTATTTTTGAAAGTATGTTTAAAATCAGTTTGTATATACATATTAAGAGTTACTTTCAAACTAAACCAGTTTTTAATATTAGCTTCAAACATATCGGTTTAGTACAAAATATATATTTTTGAAAATATATCTTTGAAGTGAGATACTCAATTATTAAAGCCATTTATCCTAAGTGCTTAGGACAAAATAAGCTGTTGACAAATGGTATTGGATAATTGAGTAATACAGTCAATCTCAAATAATAGGTTGAAGAATACTTGCTTGGAAGTGGAAATTTACTAATTATGATTTTTATGATCATTATCTCATATTAAATGTAATCTTCCTATTGACTTAAAGTATTTGAAAATTCAGCTTATGGAGAAGTAGCCTAAAGGGTATCATAATAGAACCTATATTTTTCATTCTCCCTATTAATGTCATATTCAAAGATACACCACTCTTGTGTGAGAAGTGCCATCATATAGAATAATTGCCTAGGTTTCTAGAGCCAATATAGATTACATAGCTGCATGATTGCAAATCTGGGCATGGATTTGGCCCATAACAGTGCTAGCAACAACTAAAGCATTACAGATTAAATAATCATGGCAGATGGCACAACCCTTCACAAGTTAAGTACAGTACTTTGCTTTGCCCTGTAGATGTCTTAAATACTGAAGTAAGCAATTAGAAAACCACAAAATCATTTAAGACTTTAGGTGTTCACTTAGAAGTCTGACCAGTCCTATTTATGGAAATCACCCTGGATGAGCAGCAGTGTAGTTTACTTAACAAAATAGTTGGGTTTGATTGTAAGTACACCTATAAGAAGGGAAATTAGTCCACAAAGAAAGGGACAAGTTCATATCAGTGAGTGTGCCTCCTACGCTTGGAGCTACTTCTCTCTAACTTAAATACATGATAAGAATAGGCAAATGTAAAATATGAAAGACGATTAGGTATTTTGAAAGTATAAACTGACATAGTATCTTGGTGTATTATGCTTATATTAATTTGATGAATATTTATTCTACCCTAATACAAAAATTTTCCATAACAGATTTTGTTTGTCTTTAACCTGTTGCATTTTTCTACTTTGTTTTCCCAAGAAATTTTTTTAACTTTCCTAATTATATAATAATATAATATATACAGAGAGAGAGTTGGAAGCTATACTAAATTGTACATTCTTGAGGAACTGTGCCTTACTCCTTTACACTTGCCAAAGAGGATGTTAGCACATGCTTACTGTCTGTTGATTTAATCTGTACTAAGAGATAAGTATCCTCTCTGTTTTCTCTCTATTTGTGTAACTTTGGAAAAATCAATTCTCCTTCTGACTCTTTTTTTTTATTTGATTATTGAACAATTGGCTATTCTGTATATACTTTGACTAGTCCCATTTTGTAATTATTTGACATCAAGAATCTCCATGTTTTCCAATTATTCACCCTCAAGCTAATTTCTGCTCAACATACACAAACACACATATGTAGACACACTTACATTTTGATATTCTTTCCCTCGGGATAGAAAATATTATAAAAATACTCTTGCCTTTTCTTAACTTAAATCATTTTATTAAGTTTAGCAGTTAACTGTCATTGAATGAGATTTCACATATGAAAATCAAGTTTACTGCCTTTCACATAAAACTCAATAAGGTGTGATGATTATTATTTACACTCTCCCACTTTAGGAAAAGATTAAACTACGTAGAGAAAATGAAGAGTCACAACTTATAATTTCACTTTCTTCTTTTATACGTGTATGGTAAAGTGATATCCATATTTAGAAAGGCAAATATCTGCCCAGATATTTCTCAACAGTCGTTTCAGGTGGTGAGAACCATACAAAGAAGAAATGTTGCAGATTTACTGTTGATTCTGATGCCTATCCCTAAAATACCTGAGCTACATCAAGACTTATATACCAAAGCAGAATAGAAGTGCTCATGAGGAGGAAATGCATAAAAACTGCTTTTTAAAACTAGACAATGAATTGATTAAGCATCATTTATTTTGCAGATTTGGTTTCGTTGCAATAGTAATTTTGACTTGAATTAGATGATTATGTATGTGTGAATCTAAATCCAGACATTTTCTTCTTTTCCACTGGTGTCTGCCTATCCTGACCCTTTACCACATTGTTTTGATAACCGTAGGCTCATCATTTCTCTTGCCTTCTTAATAACATATGAGTGCACAAAGTGTAAAGGATTATTATCATTATTTCTCATTTGTATATGGATGTGTTCTCCTATTTAATGCTAACTTCATGCAAGGGACTGGTCCCCCAAGGAAGACCAGACGGCTTTGAAAACCTTGTCTCACTAAACATTTGTAGAATTCTTAGAGGTAGCCTGATGATAAGTTTCACATATATTTTATAAAGAAATAGTGGTCTAGGACAAATTGTGACTTACTGGCTCAGAGAATAAGAGATAATTAAGAGTGGGTCTCAAATTGAACTAAGAGACTAACTTTTTTAGCCAGTGATGTTATACAATAAGTAACATCATGTATGAACACTAAGTACAAAAATTTAATTTATCTCTTTTTTGGTTGGTGGGGGAGAGTCTCTCTGTGTCACCCATGCTGGAGTACAGTGGCATGATCATAGCTCACTGAAATTCCAAATTCCTGGTCTCAAGGGACCTGCCAGCCTCAGCCTCCCAAAGTGCTGGGATTACAGGCTTGAGCCACCACACCTGACCTAATTAGTCTTTTATAATTATGTTAGTTCAATTTTAAAAAGAAGTCAGGAAGATGTAGAGTCAACTGAGATGATAACTCCACTGAGATGTTCATAACAATAGTTCTTTCAGCTCTGTAACACAATGGATGTACAATCAAAGCCAAAAACTAAGACGGAAAAAATGTGATGAAACAGCTTTTAAAGCATCACCCCGTAACTATTGTGTGTAGGAATGCAGAGCTATTCATCAAAGTGATATATATATATAGATATATATATATGAAAGGATTCTGAAAGTATATCACACACACACACATGCACATACTGGATTCCTAGAACACAGCTGTATCCCACTTTGTAATCTTTGTTATGTCAAGGCACTCAGCTTCAATGAGTAATTTCACCAGACATACCATGAGCCATATAAGGCACAACTATAAAACTGTACTTTCCAACAAGTACCTGTTGAGCCTTGACTCAACACTCCACTGAGTTCTCTAGAAGGATTGAAAACAAGCATATAACATCATCCTGGCCCTTTCAAGAAATAGGACTAAACATTCTCACTGTGCAATCTGAAGATCTTTAAGATGTTCATTGAATACTAGCTTCTCCGTCGTCACTAACGTTGACAAACATTTTGCTTGTAAATTCTTTATTTTTAATTTTAAAAAGTATGTGGTGTGTCTCTCTACTCCATAAACTTTGCCTGGCTAGCTTACTTAGGCCTCAATTTAAGTCTCTCTTCCTCAGAAAGTATCCTCCAAGCCCTGGTTGAGGCTGCTTGTGCATGTCTATTACATCCCTATACTTCCCCTAACCTAGCTCTCATACTACTTTATAATAATTCTTTAGTTGTGTATCCTCTGCTAAACTGTATATTTTATAATGACAAGGACGTGGCACATAATGGGAAAATGATGAATTAATGAATGATAGTAGATATACTTTCAAAATCATGCTGTTTGAAATGTGCATTCCAGGCATGCTATTGCAGATCCAAGGTTTCCCAGTTCATAAGTTGAAAACTGATCTACAATCTAATCAGAAGCTTTTGCTTAAAAATAATTAAGCCACCACCTTCCTACATAATGCAAATAAAACAGATAGTTGCTAACATTTGTCACCTACTCCTGTGCCTGGCAGTATGCTAAGTAAGCGGTTTACCTACTTATCAAATTTACTTCTCACAACAACTCCATGATGTTAGCATTGATCCCATTTTATACCTATGGCAAATTGATTTTATCAAGCATAAGCTATTAAGTGATGGGGCTCAAGAACTAAATATTAAATGATAGGGTCAGTCCCAGCTTATCTACCACGCAGTACTTCTTATCACTACACTACCTGCACAGGTCATTAACTTCTGTCTGAGCTGCAAATCACCCTTCTCCATGCTGCTGCAGAATTCAGAGGAGGCTGGGAAGCCTCATTTCTGCTTCTCCAGCAGGTTTTATGCTAGTCTCTGCCAAGGGGGGTGCAAGAGGGTGACTGCAAGGCTAGGGGAGAAAGAAGCGGGATGCTCTGTCCTCGCCACTTCCTATGGGTTTCCTATAGGCTTCTTGTCTGTTTGGGCTTCTGGTGGACGTCCATCAGCCCTGCATGGTTCCTCACTCTCACTCCAGCCACAGAAGTCCTTTCTCTAGCTGCACAAGACTCCGGTTTGCAGCACTCCAACAATGCAGAACGAGCTTCATCAAGCCCCTCTCCTCAGAAGGCCACCCCACAGCCACAGAACTCCTCCCCTAATGTCATAAATTTCAATGACTCCATCTCCTTCTTCCCTATCCCTGGGGATGAGGGCTGTTTCCTACAATTAAAATCTGGAATTGTCTTCCATTGATCTAATTAACAACTTCATACATAGGAACAGTCTCTCCTGACTGGACCTCGACTCATACAGGATTATACATGCAGCTATTAAGTGATAAAGTCAGGAACTAGAATCGGGCCAGTCCAACCAACCACAGCTGCTACCTACCATGAAACAGTCTTATCACTGTGCTAATCTATGTGAAATTCCATTTGCTTGTTATCATTTTCTACATGAATAAATAATAATAGTAGGCATTAGAACAGCAAAGAAACAAATTAACAAAAACAAGTGTAGAGCTTAGGAAGTGTCCAATTTAAATCTTCTGTTGGTCCTGCAATCACATGGACGTCTTTAAAGTCTTTTCAGTTCTAGTATAGCCATATAGACAGATAGCTATCTAGCTAGATAGATATATGACTATAATACAGAGCTAATATATAGCCATATATAGATAGATATCTAGCTAGATAAATACACGTGGCTACATTATTCAGCTAATATGTAACCGTATACGGAGGGAGAGAGACAGATATCTAGTTGGCTAGCCACTAATTTGGGCTTTGAGATGTTTGATGAGGTGGTCAGAAACATAACTTTTCACATCTAAAATTAATAACTAGAATGTCCATACTTCTTTCTATCCAGAATAAATGCTATAAAGAAATGTGTGAGTTTATTTTATATTTCCAGGTTTAAAGATACTAGATTGTTGTTGCTGCTGCTATTATCTCCCACATTACTCTAGTTGTAAGTATAAGTGAATTGTTTTTCAAGTTTTCTTAATTGGAGAATTTTTAACAAGTGATAGATATGGTTTTCATTTGATCGGCAAACATTTTTAATCGTGTATATGTGAGGTACAGTGGCACATGCTAGTGTGACAATGGTAACTAAGACAGTATATGCAGTTCCTGCCCTTCCCTTACAGTCTAAAGAGGTAGATACATGTTCAACAAGTGAGTAGTACTTTGTCAAAGTATTCAATTTTATGTCATTTATTTCTGAGCTTTTTGGGTTTTTTTTTTTTTTTTTGGTTGGGAGGGAATGAAACTAAGAAAATACCTCTTAATATACAACTGGAAGATAGTAATCAAAATTTTAAGATTTTGTTTTCCTAGCAAATGAATTCATTATCTCAATCAAGTCCATGAGTTCCATGGAAACCTCAGGAAGACCAGAGAGCTACAAAGTGATGATGTGTTGGTGACTCTACCTTCCATAATTTTAAGCCATGTATATAGTCAACAGTATTTGTTGAGTAACAGGATGCAATTACATTGCCTAATGAATCATTTCTACCTTTATTACATACAGTTCTCACAATTCACACACTGGCTTGGTTTCACACAGCACTCAGTAAGGGAAGAAATGACAGCAGGACATTAGCATCTACCTCTTGAGCTCCTACAATTCATTGTTTCTGTTGGCTCCCCATGTCACACGGTTTTTAAAGCTGTAGTTGTAATTTTGTTGGATTCAGGAATTACACAGGAGGCTCCATAGAAATGCAAATTTCTGAGCTCCACCATCGGAGATTCTGACTCATTAGGTCTGGGATATGGTTCAAGAATCTGGGTTTTTAAGAGATACTAAAAGTCTGAAAGTTCTGACACAACTGAATCATTGCTTTGAAGATTAACTAGTGCATCAGAGGGAAGGTGAACCAGGGGACAGATGTGATAGGAGGTCAAGATAATGTGGATTCTGAAGACATCTTGGGAATAGATCACAGTTCTCCAAACTTTCCTAATGATAAGAATCACCTGGGAACTTTGGGCAACTTAATCTGCCCAATAGAATTACCTGGAGAACATTTAAAAATCTAGATGTCCCAGCCACACTGCAAACTGAATCAAAATCTCTAGGGCTTAGCCTGGGCATGAGTATTTTTTAAAGCTCCCATATAATTTCAATGTGAAACCCAGGTTTTGAGCCACCGCACTAGAGACCGATTCCCAAAGCCAAGGGCGGTGACCAAGAATCTATGTTTTTAGTATAAGCTTCAGGTGGTCCTTATAAACACATAGTTTGGAAATTATTAAATTTGATATGTAAATATTTATTTCAAAATATTTAAGGAGGGAACCATCCACTTCATAACATACAGTACAAAGGCGTGGGTTTCTACTTACTGGAATTGATGATTACAACATTCTTTAGCTCAAACTGCCTATCTTTAATTGTCATTGACAACTATAATAAATATATATATACACATACATCCCTACATATATATAGATGTATATCTCTCTCTTTCTCTCTCTAGGGTTTTCCGGAGAAACAAAACCAATAGGATGTATGTAGATATATATGTAAGAGGAAATAGGAATTAGCTCACACAGTTATGGAGCAGAGAAGTCCCAAGATCCTTTGTCTGCAAACTACAGAATCAAGAAAGCTGGTGGAATAATTTAGTCAAAGCCCAAAGGCCTGACAGTCAGGAGGCCAATATGTGAGTACTGGTCTGAGTCTACAGGCCAGAGAACCAAGAATGCCAGTGTCTGAGGGCCAAAAAGGAGATATTTTGGCTCAAGAAGAGAGAGTGAATTCATCCTTCCTCTGCTTTTTTGTTCTATTTGGGCCCTCAACTGATTGAATGAGGCCTACCACACTGGGGAGGGCCATCTGCTTTGCTCAGTTCACCAACTCAAATGTTAATCTCTTCCAGAAACACTTGGATGGAAGACATATCCAAAAATAATGTTTTACCAGCTATCTGAGTATCCTTTAGCCTAGTCAAGTTGACACATAAAATTAGCCACCAATAGATAGATAGACAGGTAGATAGATAGATAGAAGTATTTGGGCTTTATATCATGAAATAAGAACTAAACAGAAATGACACGTTTTCATAATAAATAAGATTTATGGCTACTTCACTAATGTAATGAAATATTACTTCCCTGAAAGGTAATTTTCAGGGTGTGGGGTTATATTGCTTGCCCTGGCTTAAACTTCCTATTCATCTCCATCAAGCCTTTTCAAATTCAAAGTGGATCAACCTGTTCCTAAGAAGAAAAAGCACCACCCCACCTTCTAAAATAATTTGCACTGGGACATACTGTGTGTTCTGCTGAGTGCAGCAGAACATAGAGAGGTCACCTCTTTCACCCTACCCAAGAAAGAAGAGAGTTACTCATGAATATCTCAATGATACTCAACAATACAGACACCAGGGGAGCATGGGAAACCCTTACATATGATTTCTTCTTGCAGAATCACGAGACATTAAATGAGAACTAGATGACAGAGACCTGCCGTCTAGTCCAACTGCCACATTTGAAAGAAGAGGACACTGGTGAACAGAGAAATTAACTGGTTTGCCCCAAGTTAGCACAATAAGTTAGTGCCTGGTTTCCCTGCTGCTTACTCTGAGTCAGGGACTTTTAACAACCCCCCTCCCCAATACTGTCTGTCTTCTCTTCCAGCCCACTCAACCATTAGGCTAGTTGTTACTAAATAATCTAAATTCTAGTATTTGGAGGAAATCTAACACCCCTCCTCATTTACCTTGAGGAAGGAGAGTGTTGAGATGGGTGAAAATCAAACAGGTACTACTATGCTGAGGATGGAACTTTTGCTGTGATTCGGAAGACTTTGTGTTGTGCCCTTTGAATGGCTTTTCTATTTTTTATCCCAAAGGTCTTTTGGTATTAAGATCAGGGCCCATATGAGGGAGGTAAAGACATGAACCGTTAGTTAAGCTGTGTTCTTACCCTTTAAAAGCTTTCACTTTCTTCTGACCCTCATTTCCTTACCTCTGCTTGTCTTGCTTCTACTATAGCATCTGTGACATTAAGAAATCATAAATCGGGTATGTTTCCCTGAAAATGGCCTGTTTTTCATCTAGGCCAGAAATTCTTCAACTGGTATGTATTCTTTGGTATTCTAGAGTTCCTTATGAAAAACTACAATTGATTTTAGTGCTTTCTATAGCTTTTAGATGGCAACCTTTTACCCTAGTACCACTACTCAGTTCCAGTACCCGCATTTGTGTTTGTGTTCATAGATGTGTTTAATTCAATCAATGAAGACCAAATAACACAGGATGCTGTAGGTAGAAAACTTTTGTAGCTGTTTCAGTAAAAAAAAAAAAAAAAAGAGAGAGAGAAAGAAAGAAAAGTGAGAGAATAATTGAGTCAAAGAATACATGGTAGTATAGACTCCATAGTAGTCAGACTCTATTTTTTTACTTTAATTGGATATTTTGCTGGTTTGGATCCACTTCTTGGTGCAAAACAAGTTAAAATAATGTAAGTGGAAGTGGTACCACTGTGGCCTATGCCGGGAAACACCTGTAATTTTCCTCCATTGTGTTCTGCAATCATCTTGCAAAATTACTTCACCTGTAAATGAACTAATAAGTATACCAAAAATATTTTTTCCCTATTCCAACAGTCATCAGATAAGATACTCTATTCCTATGGATTTTATAATTGCCATGTTACTTTTCTTTAAGTGAATATAGTCCTGTATTCTTGTCAATGGACTCCTCATTAAATTATAATTTCTAGATTGTCTGCGGGCAGTCTGATTAAGTATATGATTTTATTGTACAGACTTAGCAAACATAGTGATGGAATATAGATTCCTAGTCAAAAACTCAGGCTCTGGAGTCAGGAAACCTGGATGCAAACCTTAGTCTCTAGATTACTGTACTAGACAAGTTACTGAACATCTTTCTCTTAATTTCCTGATCTGTAAAATGGTGATATTAACAATTTATACTTCATATGATTGTTGTGAAGATTAAATTAGTGATACATGAAAAACACTTACAATAGTACTTCCTGAATAATAAATGCTCAAAAAAAGTGTTAATAGTACTGAAGTTGAAAAACAGAAACATTTTAAATCTGATTTTATATCTTTCTATCATTAAACTCAGCACTGATGATTTGGTTTCAATAAAACAGCATTATTTGTCATTTGTCACATTTAAATGCTTCTATTAATAATTGTTTGTTTGAGGGGTTGTAAATATGTTTATAATTAACTTGTAAACTTATTTGTATTTGGTTTATGTTCATATGTATTCAAATAACATATGGTAAAAAATCATTTACCCAGCAGTCTGCAAGATACCTCACCTAAGTACACTCATTTATCAAATTTAAGAAACAGCAGTCTGAGCTAGTGGTTACCATACTTGTTTTTATCAACAATACTCATTTTATTTTGCAGGGGAATCCTATTGGAGGAAATGAGTTTGCAAATAATAAATAAAAACACCATGAAAATAAATGCCAAATAGACACACAGGTGAGGTAGTATATGGGATACCCAAGGAGTCATTTTAACTTGGGTAATGAGGGAAGTTTTGTAAAGAGATGGTTTTAACTGAATGATAAACATATGAGGAATTTAATGGATAAAGGAGGTGCTGCCTTTGGAGTTAGGCAAGTGAGAGGTGGTCAGTATGTTCTAGGTTGAAAAACAAGCATGAGGAAAAGTATTAAGAAATGAATGTTCATGCTTGGTTGATTTGAATGGGACATGGGACTATATGGTGCAAGATAGAATTGAAAAGAGAGGTTGTTTTTATTCATTCATTCACCACTGATAGGATATTTGCTGATTATCTACTATGTATCTGTGTGGGGAATATATGGGCTGAAACACAATTCATTACAAGAATTCCCAGTATTTTGGGGAACCCAAGAGGAGGTGAACTGTGGGAGTGCAGGGTCGGGCCTAAACAATTACATACTTAACACCATACTCAAAAATACTTTATTCATTCATGGTTTGCCTTTGATTATGTAGTTCCCTCTGCCTGGTCTACCTGGCAAAATGGCAAAGCAATTTTTATTTTGTAAAACCTCTTCAGGAAGGTTTGGATAAAATATTCCTCCTTCTAATGCCCAACATACACATTATATCTTCTTTTCCCCTCTCTCTTCTCTACTTGCACATGCTTTTGTCATTGATCTTAACACCAAAGGGTATGGGTCACAAACCCGATACTTGCAGAGGGCATGCATTTAACATAAATGGTGGAAATATATAGGAGAAACACAATTCATGCTAAGGTAATTGTACTGTAACTGAGCATAACATCTGCAGGATAAATTGTTATTTTAAAAAACATTATTGCCATAAATAAAACAACCAAACAACACACACACAAGGCATATAAGCTTGTCTTCCACTACATGGGTCACAGCATAACTGAAATGTAAGATCAATATCAAGAAGTAGCAAATATCATTCTATTGTCAACATGTGTCCATCAGAAAAACAATTTAAACTTGAGGTGGAAGGAGTTGTACATGTAAACACTAGAATGACAGGACGAATTCTGTATTTTAGGATAATGATGTCTGCTATATACATATGTCTCTTACCCAGAGAAAACTAATGACAAACATTCATGACCCAGCAAGAAGGTGAAAATGGACTTCCAATTGGGTATAAAGACATATGTAGTCCAGCTGTCACCTTGTTGGCTCTCCCATCATATGGGCATTTACAATGTCTGACAAGGTGACCGTGTGATTTTTTCCAAAGTCATAAGCCATCTTCTATGCTCTATTTCTCAGTTTATGAACTAAAGTCATCCTAGAAGAGTCATCCTTAAAAGTCACTCTGCTAGGATGACTTTAAGAATTTGGCAGCAGAAGCAGGTTTCTAGGAGTGCTTTTTGCTGCAGCCATGAAAGATAACTTTAATTATTACCTGTGTTCTGATGGGCTCACAAATCTCCATCTCAATCCAAGGTTTCTCTCGCAAGCTTCAGAGGTATATGTCCACCTTGCTCCTGGACCTCTCTTAAATGATCCACAATCATCTTAAACTTAATATGCTCAAAATGGCATCTGTCATTTCTTCCTTCATCACCAAAAACAAAGACAAAATGTTGATTCTCTTCACTATTCCTTTGGCTGCCCAATGCAGAAGACACATCATCTTGGAGAATATTATCCTCCCCCTCCTTATCTAACCAATCACCAAGTCTTATCAATTTCTCTTCCTATCTTTCAAGTCCATCCCAATGGTATAATCCCAGCTTGCCCAGGTAACTGATCAGATTGACTCCTGATCCTTTCCAATGTGTTCTTTACATTGTAATCAAAGTGATCTTTCTAAAATGCAAACCACAGTTTTAAGCTCTTCTTCCTCTCCTGCTACCCTTAGGATGAGGGTAAGAGCTCCTTAATGTGGCCAAGAAAGCCCTACTTAATTTCTCTCCTGGTTGACTCTCTATAGTCTTTTCTGCTGTTCCCTCCCTCACATCTCAGCCATTCGCCTTGTCATTGATTCAGCAAATATTGCGTGCCTCTTGTGTGCCAAAAAGTGGGGTAAACAAAATAAGCAGTGCAGAGACAGAAATTTTAAAAAATCACATAAACATTGAATCACACATTGTGTTACATTTTGTGTAGAAAAAGTAGAGAGGGCACATTGAAAGAGTATTAGGAAATGACATTATTTAGATTGGTAATTCAGGGAACCCAAGCCTGATACCCCAACAGAGCTTTCCTGAAAAGAGCTATGTTCTTGCACATATGGGACTCTTCCTTGTCCATCAGTTCACTAACACCAGCTCACCTATGTCTCAACCTATATGGTTCTTCTTCAGGAAGCCACCCCTGAGACCCAAACCCTGGGTTTGGTACTTCTCAGTCCCCTGTGGTTTCTTTATCATTTGTATTGTAGTTGGTTACTTTCCTGTAGTTTGGTAATACAGGGACTCTCTCTCTGGTTTTGTCTCTTTGGATCCTTAACTTTCAGCACAATGGCTGTCACAGAAAAAATCCTCAATAAATATTCCTTGGGTCAGTAACTAGAAGAATCTTGCTGCCACTGACAGAATCAAAGAAAATGCTAAAAGAACTAATGTTCATGAAAATTCTGCCCCTTTAGATTAAATCTTAAAATCTCTCTCTTGTCCAATTTGCCCATACATCAACCCTATTTGCATTAATTATTTACCATGTGATAGGTGCCTGACAACTGCAGGAGGGTAGAAGAGGGTAGAAGACTGCAAGTTGTTGAAATACATAGACCTAAAGGAGCTGTTACTTAGGAATCTAAGACCCCATGACTCTATTACAAATGTAGTTGTGCTCTGTCTTCAGCTATTTCATCTGCTGGCTGGTAGGGTCCAGCCCCACCCTACCCAAGAGGCATCAGCAGTTTATTTCCTTATGGTTTGTTTGAGCTCACATTAATTAACCTGAAATATTGCAATAAAAACTCACCACAAATTACAGAAGAAACACATAGGTAACTTTGTGAAAGACTATTTGTGAACAGTTGAAGAAGCTTTCAGGGGATGGTTGGTATTAATAAAATTTAGGAAGATGCATAAAGGGGTTAACAGGTGAAGTTGATGTTTTAGAAAAGAAATAGATGAAGGTCATAACCCAATGACCTCATTTCTGAATCCAGATGTGTCATAAATAGATCATCTCATGCAAATCATGTTACCGATTGAGAACAAATTAAACAAATTCACACAAATCAGCCTTTGTCCATTTCCTTAACATCACTTCTTGATTTACTAGGCCTAGGAAGCACCAAGATGCCCAATGACCTGTAGCCTTGGAAATTCCCTGGCACCCTGTGGAACTCTGTCACTGATGTTCTCACGATTTTGACCTTTCCTCCTCCTTCACTGCACGGAGCAGCAGACCCAGCAGAGCTATATGGTGAGGCTGGGAAGAATGGCCTACCATCCCATCTCTGCTACTACGGAATGCATTTGAAAGACATGTGATGTTTCTCTCAGAATTCTGATTAAAACATATAATTTCTTTCTAAGGAGAATGGGAGACAATGAGGAGACACAGTCAAGTTTACCTTTGACAATGACCTGTTGAATTTTAAAATAAGAATTTTAAATGACATGTTATTGCTTAAACAACTTATTTACATGCCATACCTTTATTCATGGTGTTTCCTAGGATACCTTTTTATGCCCCTTCCACAGCATTATATTTTATATGTCTAAATCCTACCCACCTACCATAGCTCCAACTAGCCAACTCAACCACAAAACCTTCTCAGATTTCCTCAGCTAGACATGATCTCTCCGCAATTACATTAGACCCTAACTTCTGAGCTTTCCTAGGGGTTAAATTTCTTGAAGGCTTTGTTCTTAGTGTGTGTTCATGAATATTTGTTGATTGAATAAATTGATTGCATAATTAGGTGAAGTAGATTATCTCAATTTTTTCTAGAACATTGAGTTAAATCCTTGCATTTGGAAATGGAAGCATTCTTTGTAACTTTCTGCTACATTGAGGTGCTCATAATTCAGCATATCTTCCAGAACACTTCTCTAATTTCAAGTCTTTTTCCTCTTTCCCCTATTTCTCTAACTATACTATTGAACAGTTCTGTTTATTGAACTGGCTAAGTTTGTTCCCTCCTGAGGTGACTTTTACTAGCTATTCCCTGAGCCTTGAATTTCCCTTTCCCAAATTTTCTTTCCCTGCCTGGCTGGTGTTTCATCATTCAAGTGTCAGGCCAGATACCCTTGCTTAAAGCATACTTGCTCTACCCTCAATCTTTTCGGGTATCACAGAATATGATTCTTTTTTGGCTTTTATATTTTTCAACTAAAAATGTCAACATCACCCTTACCTTTGGGGCTGTACAAAAATAGGCAGTGGGCTGGATTTGGCCTATGGTTTGTAGTTTGCCATCCTTTGTGTAGACCACTGAAAGGTTGAGATTAGTTAAGACTTGAAGGAGATAAGAAAGTGAGAATGCAGATATTTAAAAATAGGGGATTCTAGGCAAAGGGAAGAGTCATTGAAATGTTTTGAAGACAGGGACATGTTTGTGTGTTTCAGGTATAGTATACAGTTGTGACCAGAACAGGTTGAGTGAGATAAAAAGAGAGTAGGATATGAGGGAGGAGAGGCACGAAAGGTGAGATTGTATATTAGACCATTTAAAGACTTTGACTTTTACTCTGAATGGAAAGTTGAGGCACTGGTGGACTTTGAGGAGAAGAGTGATACGATTTATTTATTGTCACAGATGACAGTGATAGCTTCCTACACCTGGAAGGAAGAAACCTTAAAAGATTGTCTCTAGTCCCAGCCTTTTAAATAGATTTAAACCCAGAGAGCCAACTCTGATTGAGGTTATTGCTATGTTGGCAAAGATTCTGAGGCCAAACCCTGTCTCAGCCAGAAACACTTCCCTGGTCAATGAGCAATGCCTGCCCAAGTGTCTGGATGTTGGTTGCCATGTGTTTATGTTCCCCATCTAGTCTAACCACCTTTTCCCCCTCTGGACACATTGATCTTCCAACAGGTGGCATGACTTATTAACATCATCACTTAATTAATATCAGGACTTCTGATCCCCAGATTAGTGATATTCCTTGTATCTTGTTCCTTCCCCTTCTCAGTTTTTACACTTAAAGCAGTGATCATTACATTTCTTTCCTGGAAACTGAAAAGATACTAAAATAAAAATATGTTGTGGTGATAAGGAATATCAATGCAACTTTTATTTCCTTAAATTTATATAAACTTCTCAGTTTTTTAAAGCACCTTTATCTTTATCTTCGTTGAAGCTCAGAATGGCCCTATGAATCCTTAATAATCCCATAAAATGATCCTAAAGCCATGAACATGCAAGAGCAGCCCCTTCCAGCCACTCTCAACTGGAATTGCATTTGCCAGTGATTGTGGAGGTTTTTAAAAAAAAAAAAAAATTGCATCTATAAAATTTAGTTTAAAATTATTACTTTAGATATTTCGTAATGTTTACTAAAATATTTCTCAGTGGAAGTAGAGCAAATGTAAGGAAGGACCAAAGGCTTAAAACTGCCATTCTGTCTGTGCATTGTGGGGAAGAGGAGGAGGAGCCTGTGCTGAGCTCCTGTGATGACTAATGAAATTTTTATTCCTTTCAATAAGAGCTTTAACAATTAGGCTGTGTTATAATGAAATGTTCGTTTGTCCAAAATCTGATTCCTGGTCCATCAATACCTCTTTGTGAGAGGTACACCCCTAAAATATGCCTTTGTCTTGAGTGGAATGCAACCAGAGGCGTTTAGTGTAAGGAGGCTCAGTAAAGCAGCCTGAAATGAACAATGGACCTTCAGAAAAGCTAAAATTAAAATGCGTACATATATTTTTCTGTACCATGTGCCATTCATTACCTGACTAAAAGATTATATAAAACAATGGGGAGTAAAACTTCACATTTTAATATGATCATAGAGAAATGTTTAAAAATCTAAATAATAAGTGAAACATTCTCAGCAACGTGTAAAAGCACATCTGGAAACTATATTTTTGTTGTGTATTGTTAAAGGACCTCAGTTCAAAACTATCTAATGATTTTAAATAGTCTATGCTTTTCTAGAAATAGTTTTGCTTTTATATTCTGATGAGAAGCATTCACTTTTTCCCCTTATGTTTCAAATGCAGTTCATACCAACTGGGATCTATATCTAATATTTAGGGAGAACCAACAAAATGTTGTATCAGTATTAAATATGACTTTAGTCTTAGTGGTCTTAAATTTCCAATGGGACAGAAAAGCACCACATATTAATAAAGAGTCCACAGAGAGCAGAGAATGGAAACAACACGATAAACATCTTGGGGATTTACATCACTATATGTTTTTGCTTTTAGCGGGCTACTTTAAGCTGATAACAACTTAACTTTTATCACTTACAAAAACTCTATACTTTTACTACTCCACTCCAGAGTGGGCATGTGTGGCGCCATCACAGCCCCAGGGTCTGGGGCATGAACAGGACTGGCAAGGTGGCAGCCCTAGGCCCAAGTAGCACAACAGCAGCTCCTTCTGGTGGGTGGGGCAATGCAGTAGCATCACCTTCTCCAGGTGTCTGTGGCTGCAATGGCTGCTGTTTACATCAGTGGGAAATGCTGCCCATGTCCTCTGCAGAGCAGGCTGCTGTGCACCATGGTCATACCCATTGCATGGCTAAGACTGATAGCCTTCACCCTGCTTTCTTCCTAGGTTTCTCCAAATGTCTCAGGTATGTGATCTCTCCACCAATTTTTTTCTGTGTGGTTATTCTCTCGTCTTCTGCTCCAATGTGTTGCCATAGATTCTTAATTGGACTTTTGAGTCTTTCCAGAGCTATTTCTGTTCAGGGAGAGCTGTTCAATTGTTGTTATTATGGGAGGACAAAGGCTGATATTTCATACTCCATCATTTTGCTGACTTTACTCTCCTCAACTATATGTACTATACTTTAGATTGTTTTTTTTTCCTGTTTTTCTTAATAGAGTATAAACTACTTCACAAGGATAATATTATACACACACACACACATACACACACACATAGATAGTCAACCACAGTTTCTGGTGATAGGCATTCTATAAATGCTTATTGAACAAATATATGAAGAACAGAGGAGTGATCACATTTCTCATTCCCTTTTTTGTCCCTTTCAGGTCACTTTTGACTGTTAGAATTTCTTGTAGATGAAAAGGAAATAAAAATTCAGGTAACATATCTTTACCAAAACTTTTATAAAAGTGGAAGGGATTCTAAAATGAAGAAACACTATTTGTTGCCTTCATCAATTTACAATATCTTAGCAACATCCTCCGTAAGAATTGGCTGCAGTGAAAAATTATAACAAGTTACCACTAGCTTAACAGGGTCTTTTGTAAAGCTCGTGTAAAATATCATGCCAGGCAGAATTGACCTAAACAAGGAACATGTTTTACTTTCACAGGTAATTTGCTTAGACATTAATAAAATGAGTTGTGTCTACATATAATGATTTATATCATCTTCAGAAGCTCCCAGACTCCAAAGCTGTCTTTCCTCTATGAACCATGATGTTGAAATAATCATGAATTCTTTTATTCTAATGGTCTATTTATTAGCAGAGATAACATGGGGATGTTTTCATTTCTCACTTGGTAAAGCCAGTAAGGGTGTCCTACTCACTGCTCTCTAAGAATTCTTTGCTAGAATAGGAGACAAAAGATAGGTTGTGTATTAAAAAAGAGAAATTAACAAAACGACAGAATCTGAGGTTTATCTCATAGAAGCACTAGCTAGAAAATATATTTGGCACTTTGAGGGACAGCCTCAATCTTGGGACGACCCCAAATCATCATTTATAAAATAGTTTATTTCCATAAACTTACCAAAAGAACTCTCTGGGCAACTGATTCTTTCTCTGGCTAGAGCTCTAGGAAGATGTCTCTGGGGT
The DNA here is from genome assembly GCA_963574885.1 of Lepilemur ruficaudatus. Classification (NCBI taxonomy): domain Eukaryota; kingdom Metazoa; phylum Chordata; class Mammalia; order Primates; family Lepilemuridae; genus Lepilemur; species Lepilemur ruficaudatus. The sequence continues at coordinate 6,240 of CAUYRT010056992.1, read as the reverse complement.
TAGTGGGGTTCCTGTGTCCCTACAGCTTACTCAGTCTGAGCAAGAGTGATGACAAGAAATACCAGCATCCCACAGCTAGACCTCACCTCTCTTGGGTATTTTTGTTTGTTTGTTTGTTTGTTTTGAGACAGAGTCTGTGCCCTGGCTAGAGTGCCATGGCGTCAGCCTAGCTCACAGCAACCTCAGCCTCCTGGGTAGCTGGGACTACAGGCATGCACTACCATGCCTAGCTAATTTTTTCTGTATATTTTTACTTGGCCAATTAATTTCTTTCTATTTTTAGTAGAGATGGGTTTTGAACCCATTGCTCAGGCTGGTTTCGAACTCCTGACCTTGAGCGATCCACCCGCCTCGGCCTCCCAGAGTGCTAGGATTATAGGCATTAGCCATCACGCCCGACCATTGACCTCACCTCTCTTGGATAACATTTCTTCTTGAGCATAGTGACTCAAATTTATTCAAATAGTAATGGCACCCTGACGCCATGCAAGTTGAGCATATTACTTAAATTATATTACTTTGACAGTGTTGTCTGTCTATCTTAATGTTCATATGACAGATGATTCATTACACACTGATATCTTATAATGCTCAGGATGTTTTGCACAATTTGAATGTAAACGCTGTGCTGAATAATATAAATGTTCTCTTTCTAAAGGCCATATTCTTCATCTACTAGATCCTTAAAAGTGTGCTGGTCTTCTTTTTCCTGTTTGTATTACATGACAACAATTGCAAAAAAAAAGTTTCTAATAATATTGCTTTAATTCTCATGTCAATCTCTGGCTCTGTCTACAGGAGGCAATTGTTTCATTGTATAGTAGACAGCTTTATAGAGTCATTGTAATTACATTGAAGTTGGAAATTAATATAATCCCAATATTCATTATGAATATTTTATTTGTTCATTTTTTTAAATATGCCTATATATACACATAAAGCCCTATCAATAATCATGTATTCGGAACACATATAATTTTGTATCCAATACTTCAACCAATATATTTCATGTGATCCACTCTGTGAAAGTGTGATTGGATATGTGATGGTGGAAAAGTCATTCACTTTATATTTTACATGATAATTATATAAATTAGTGGGTTAGAGGTTCTGTTTGCCTTATTTAGGATAAATTTTAAGTGAAAGTTCCCAAAGAATTGTTGAGTTTGAAAAGTTGTGCTTCTCATAAAACAACTTTATAACAAACTATAACAAGTTTTCAAATTAATTTCTAAAAAGGTTGAATTGGTTAACACTGTCATCGGCAATAAAAGTTTTATTTTAGCATTTACAAAAAAAAAGATAGGAATAAATATTTATGGGGTGTCTCATTTCTTACTGCTCTTCCAGCTACTTTTCACATTTGTTTGTTCATTTATTTATTCATCTGTCTTAGTCCATTTGGGCTGCTCTAACAAAATACCATCATTGTGATTTTTATTGTTGTAGTTTCTTTCTAATTTGGTCTTGAGGTCTCTCTCTTGAGAGTGGTGTCTACTCTCTAGGAGAGCCCCTGACCCAGTGGAAAGTTAGGTTTGGTGTGTCTGCCAGGTGAGACACAATGAGGAAGTGAAACCAAAATGCATGAAATAGAAGACATTTATTATTCCTAGGTCCACAAGAGGTTAGGGGTGCCAACAGGGGACTGATGAAAACTCTAAAAGTGGCAAGAAGCACAACCAGCAGGTGGGCAGAGACAGAGAGAGAACTTGTGGGACTAAGGCTTCATTAAGGTCCACAGACACCATCCCTTAGGCTTTCCTGTGGGGGTTGTAAGTTGGCTAGCTTAAAGAAAACACATTCGGGGAACTTACTTGCATGGCTCTGGTGTTGACTACTAGGCTGCATCGTGGTCAGCAGCTGTGAAATATGTTGGCTTTTGGATCAGTGAGATGAGAAACAAAAGAGACATATCTCAACCAACCACATGAAGAGGGCAAGTTTTAACTAGGCCAAAGATGATGGCTTACAACTGGATTCAAACAACTTATGTCAGGCTTATAAATGGAAGCTACGACAGCAACTGAATTAAACGAATTTATGACAACCTAAACTGGGAAGCTTATAAACAACAGAAATTTCTCAGTGTTGGTGGCTGGAAAGTCAAGATCATAGTACCAGCAGATTTATGTCTGGTGAAGGCCATTTCCTGGTTCATAGATGGCACCTTCTCCCTACATTCTCACATGGTGGAAGGGACAAGGAAGCTTGCTAGGGCTTCTTTCCTAAGGGCATTATCCAATTCATGAGCACTCTGTCCTCATGAACTAATCATCTCCCAATGGCTCCACCTCCTAATAGCAACACATTAGTTATTAAGTTTCAACATATAAATTTTGAGTAGACAACAAACATCAGTCCATAGCACCAACTTCTTACCATAATCCCAGAAGAAAGTATATTCATACTCAGATTTTGCAGAAAAGGGAAAAAAGGCTCAGCCATGCTAAGAATTTATTAAAGATCACATGGAAATAGAAAGATCCAGGATTCAAATCCAAACTGTCAGATACCAAAACCTATGTTGTTCTTTCTAGTCTACCTGACACTATTACTCTAGAAAGTCAAATTATTTTTGCTGATTTAATAAGCAAAGTTAACATTTTTTTGATTTCTTTGATATCACAAGGTTGAAAATTCTTTCCTGTTGACTATTTCTTCACATGACAGTTGTCATGTGCTTTAGTAATTGTTACTATTGTGATTTTAATGTTTTTCTTACTAACTTACAGAATATACAGATCAAGATATAGACATATTCATCTTTTGTACTGTATGAAGTAAATTTATATTTTCATTGTTTTAAACTTCTTTATAAGAGCTAAAATTTAGATGAATTTAACATATTGCATTTCACTTTTTTTATTTATTGATGTGAACAAATCGAGGACATTAAAAATAGGACCAATGGCAAGCTTAAGAAATATGAGAAGACTCTTTTTGTGTACAACAGCTTTGCTTTGACTGTAACTATATTACAATATGAGTTGCATGGCCTATTGATGGAAAAATCTATATTGATTAGTAATTGTTTGGAATGCAAACTATCTTTTTATTAAAAAGCATTTTAATTTGAAATAAATGTTCTTATGGGATGTTTTAGCTTTTCTAATCTCAACATTCAGAACATTCAGAAACTATATGCCAATATTTTCCGTTAATATTTTGCTCTTGTTATCACAAGTTGAACATACAGCTCCCTAATAAATGCTATTATATGACTGGGCTTGTTTTATCTTTATCATTTTGTTTTATCACTATAACTGAGTCAATGGAGCTGTGTTTACTCTTCTCAATGAGTCATGTTTCCTTTATGCATTTATTAATAAGCTTTACAAGATTACTTTCACTCCCATTCATGTCTCCAATTAGTTGCCTGAATGTCTTTTGATGAATAGAAACGGTCATTGGGAGAATTGTCTAGAAATTAGCTTATTAGTTTCCAATAAAGGACTACAAGTACAAATGTACAAAATATTATATAAAACTGTATTAGTGATGAAAATATCAATAACTTCTAATAGGGCATAAATACAGAAATTTAAGGGCTATCTTTTTCTACTATTGCTATGACTACTAGCTGCTATTTACTGAGCCCTTACTAACTGCCATCGACTGGCTAAATACTTCACCAGTATTTTATAATTTAGATTTCACAACTCTTACATAAATATAATGATTAAAATGGGGATTTTTACAGATTATGAAAGGGTTAGGTATTTGATGCAGGTCACATAACTGGTGAGTAGGTAGACTATTATCAAGAAGGAGAAAGGCAGGCAGTGAAAGTATCTGGCTTTGATGTTGATTTTGTCTCTGTTAACCAGGTAGGTGGGAAGAAACAAAAAGAGATGGGTCAAAACAAATGTGCCTCTAGGATGGCAGGGACAGATGTTAATACCCTGAAGTGAATTTCCATGAGTTTAACGTTGCTGATAACCCCTTTATCCACATTTAATTGTGATTTTGTTTGCTGAATAAAAGAGAATTTAGTAGGAAAAAATGTAAGGCCTTGTGAGTGAGCGGATTTTGATCTGTGAACGTCTGGAAGAGAAGACAGTGTTAAAGCCTGAATAGAGGAAGTAGGAGAGGGACTCAGAAACAGGGACAGTCACAAGACAAACTTTACAACTTAGCTAACTTGCCAAAGTAACAGCTCTTGCACTGTGGAGACATCTGGAAATCAGCTAGTCTTGGCGCTTAGCCAGGTTTCTTTCTCCAAGTTATTCCAAACCAGTTACTCCAATTCTTTCCAGTGTCCTGCAGTCCAGTTTTCATGCACACCCTGTGAAGAAACAAGGAAAGGCAAGAAAAGCAGCACAGAAAGGGAGAAGAGATAAGAGTCATGTCCCTACCAATTCATTTCTTCCCTGTGTGAGACAGTACCCAGGCCGGCAGCAGAGGTGGGGCTGCTCAGGTCTCCCTGGGGTCTGCCCTCCACTCCTGCTACCCATTGCACTCCACATTTTTATTTTAAAATTGCTATAAAACCACTTTCTGCTTATTTTGGTTAAGTGAGTAAGTTTTATATTTTATTGCTCTATAATTATATATGTGTGTATCTATGTATATGTATACATACATTTTTCTTTTGCCTTGTCAAGATGTAGCTGCATCTTCATTTTCCAACTAATCAAGGAAAGAACCACTTGTTATCATGGGCTACACCCAGGGGAGATCAATGACTACCTTTAATGCTTTTTAAATCTGAAGTATCCAGCAGTATCTGTGTTTGAGAACTGTCTAAAGGATGAAAAATCCAGTCTATTAGAAAAATTGTAACGTTATCCAGAATACAATAAAATTAATGCAATAGTAGATTCAAAAATTAGAGTCAGTAACTGGGTATTTAAATATGTGTTTGGCTGGCTATGTATTAAATTATTTTCTTTACTATCCCCCCACTACCATTATATTTTAATCATAATAAGGTAACGTCACTAAAATATTTAGATGCATTATTCAACTATTTGCAGCTGTACAGATACTTGTAACATAAATCCAGAAAATATAATCAAAACAAAGTAAACTTTTACATTCTAAAGTAAAACTTAACCATGTTACTAATTTAGAGCTTGATAGGAGGTGATATCTTATTGAGGTCCATATTTTCTAATAGAAAAGGAATACACAAAGATATAATTGAAGTAAAGGTTAAATTTTCTTATCAAAATACTTAACATACTTACCCTTTCAGTGTTCTTGTAATGTTCTAAATCTGGGTGAAGTCTACAAAGATGTTTTTCTTTCTGTTAATTTATTGAGTTATAGATGTACTTTTATGCACTTATATATGTATATCATTTTATTTAAAATGTCAAAAAGGAAAATAAAGTATAGAAATAAAAATTGATTCCAAAGGAATTTCTGCCAATTTTTACATAAATTATAGTAAAATGAAATGATGAATAGTATAATAAATATGAATGGGAAATAAAAAAATAAAATTGCCATAATTTGCAGATATTATGATTTTCTACTGTGAAAATTAAAAACAATATATGGATACATTACTAGAGATAAGAACATTTAACAAAGTTGCTAACAAAATCAAAATTTGCTTTAAACCTTTTATAGGTGACTCTCTAATGGCATGTCACAGTGTGCCTAGGTAACGACTTCACAATGCATTCTTCTTGATGTCAGGGACATCGATTTTGCATTTGCTTTTTCTCACTGATTTATCCCATAGCTGAAAACAATACGCACTCAAATGTATATGTTGTACATAGTGAATGCATAGATGAAACATGTTATCCACAAAAGGAGAGGACACTTTTCCTAATTTCTATACTAGAAGAGTATGTGTGCAACTACTATAATAATTGGTCATAGCAAAGATTTTAAGTAGGTTTTTAGAACACAACACTGAGTTTTACCATTTGAGACTGAAATATGGTTCATTAAGGGCCCATTTTTACTCACCCTGATTCTCACTTCATAGAATCTTAACAATTTGAAGCAGCTTTAATAGAATGGCATCCAAGTTGAGGTCTTACATATTCTTAACTGTTCCCTTGGCAGAGTGAAACAAAGTCTAGTGAGAGCCAATAGCCAAGTACCATGGTGGATTCACAATGCACCTTTCTGTGTTCAGAATTTGCATTCAGATTGGAAGACAACTTCTGAAATTATTTTCCCTTCTATCCACGTTATTTTTAGTCTGCAACATTATTCCCCTAACAGCCAGCCATCTTTACCAGGCCTTGGTTGTTTTCTTTTGCGGGGAAAAGAGCGTGG